>JALJAT010000570.1:0-12747 GCA_034768735.1 Schistosoma mekongi | reverse complement strand
AGTCCAGACTGAATTGTGCAGGGTGGGGTGGCTATTGATTTTCAAACTTGCTTTGAATTGGCGACGTCGAGGAGAAAGTGGTGGTCACGTGACCCCACTCAATCGCTAGAGACTCGCATCCCAGTTCGAATGTAGCAAGAATGGTGAGAATAGGAGCAGGCGTTCACGAGATATCATCGAAATTGGTTTTTTCCAACCGATCGATATTTCTCTTAGTTTAATTGGCAATGTGCCAACATGTAGACACGTCACATACTTTTCGCCATATCTCTGCAACGGATGATCCGATTTTGATGATTCTTGTTTTGTTGAGTAGGTAACTTTTGCCTCTATGCGATGGATGAGGAGTCCAGACTTGAATTGTGCAGGGTGGGGTGGCTATTGATTTTCAAAGCTTGCTTTGAATTGGCGACGTCGAGGAGAAAGTGGTGGTCACGTGACCCCACTCAATCGCTAGAGACTCGCATCCCAGTTCGAATGTAGCAAGAATGGTGAGAATAGGAGCAGGCGTTCACGAGATATCATCGAAATTGGTTTTTTCCAACCGATCGATATTTCTCTTAGTTTAATTGGCAATGTGCCAACATGTAGACACGTCACATACTTTTCGCCATATCTCTGCAACGGATGATCCGATTTTGATGATTCTTGTTTTGTTGAGTAGGTAACTTTTGCCTCTATGCGATGGATGAGGAGTCCAGACTGAATTGTGCAGGGTGGGGTGGCTATTGATTTTCAAACTTGCTTTGAATTGGCGACGTCGAGGAGAAAGTGGTGGTCACGTGACCCCACTCAATCGCTAGAGACTCGCATCCCAGTTCGAATGTAGCAAGAATGGTGAGAATAGGAGCAGGCGTTCACGAGATATCATCGAAATTGGTTTTTTCCAACCGATCGATATTTCTCTTAGTTTAATTGGCAATGTGCCAACATGTAGACACGTCACATACTTTTCGCCATATCTCTGCAACGGATGATCCGATTTTGATGATTCTTGTTTTGTTGAGTAGGTAACTTTTGCCTCTATGCGATGGATGAGGAGTCCAGACTTGAATTGTGCAGGGTGGGGTGGCTATTGATTTTCAAAGCTTGCTTTGAATTGGCGACGTCGAGGAGAAAGTGGTGGTCACGTGACCCCACTCAATCGCTAGAGACTCGCATCCCAGTTCGAATGTAGCAAGAATGGTGAGAATAGGAGCAGGCGTTCACGAGATATCATCGAAATTGGTTTTTTCCAACCGATCGATATTTCTCTTAGTTTAATTGGCAATGTGCCAACATGTAGACACGTCACATACTTTTCGCCATATCTCTGCAACGGATGATCCGATTTTGATGATTCTTGTTTTGTTGAGTAGGTAACTTTTGCCTCTATGCGATGGATGAGGAGTCCAGACTTGAATTGTGCAGGGTGGGGTGGCTATTGATTTTCAAACTTGCTTTGAATTGGCGACGTCGAGGAGAAAGTGGTGGTCACGTGACCCCACTCAATCGCTAGAGACTCGCATCCCAGTTCGAATGTAGCAAGAATGGTGAGAATAGGAGCAGGCGTTCACGAGATATCATCGAAATTGGTTTTTTCCAACCGATCGATATTTCTCTTAGTTTAATTGGCAATGTGCCAACATGTAGACACGTCACATACTTTTCGCCATATCTCTGCAACGGATGATCCGATTTTGATGATTCTTGTTTTGTTGAGTAGGTAACTTTTGCCTCTATGCGATGGATGAGGAGTCCAGACTGAATTGTGCAGGGTGGGGTGGCTATTGATTTTCAAACTTGCTTTGAATTGGCGACGTCGAGGAGAAAGTGGTGGTCACGTGACCCCACTCAATCGCTAGAGACTCGCATCCCAGTTCGAATGTAGCAAGAATGGTGAGAATAGGAGCAGGCGTTCACGAGATATCATCGAAATTGGTTTTTTCCAACCGATCGATATTTCTCTTAGTTTAATTGGCAATGTGCCAACATGTAGACACGTCACATACTTTTCGCCATATCTCTGCAACGGATGATCCGATTTTGATGATTCTTGTTTTGTTGAGTAGGTAACTTTTGCCTCTATGCGATGGATGAGGAGTCCAGACTTGAATTGTGCAGGGTGGGGTGGCTATTGATTTTCAAACTTGCTTTGAATTGGCGACGTCGAGGAGAAAGTGGTGGTCACGTGACCCCACTCAATCGCTAGAGACTCGCATCCCAGTTCGAATGTAGCAAGAATGGTGAGAATAGGAGCAGGCGTTCACGAGATATCATCGAAATTGGTTTTTTCCAACCGATCGATATTTCTCTTAGTTTAATTGGCAATGTGCCAACATGTAGACACGTCACATACTTTTCGCCATATCTCTGCAACGGATGATCCGATTTTGATGATTCTTGTTTTGTTGAGTAGGTAACTTTTGCCTCTATGCGATGGATGAGGAGTCCAGACTGAATTGTGCAGGGTGGGGTGGCTATTGATTTTCAAGCTTGCTTTGAATTGGCGACGTCGAGGAGAAAGTGGTGGTCACGTGACCCCACTCAATCGCTAGAGACTCGCATCCCAGTTCGAATGTAGCAAGAATGGTGAGAATAGGAGCAGGCGTTCACGAGATATCATCGAAATTGGTTTTTTCCAACCGATCGATATTTCTCTTAGTTTAATTGGCAATGTGCCAACATGTAGACACGTCACATACTTTTCGCCATATCTCTGCAACGGATGATCCGATTTTGATGATTCTTGTTTTGTTGAGTAGGTAACTTTTGCCTCTATGCGATGGATGAGGAGTCCAGACTGAATTGTGCAGGGTGGGGTGGCTATTGATTTTCAAACTTGCTTTGAATTGGCGACGTCGAGGAGAAAGTGGTGGTCACGTGACCCCACTCAATCGCTAGAGACTCGCATCCCAGTTCGAATGTAGCAAGAATGGTGAGAATAGGAGCAGGCGTTCACGAGATATCATCGAAATTGGTTTTTTCCAACCGATCGATATTTCTCTTAGTTTAATTGGCAATGTGCCAACATGTAGACACGTCACATACTTTTCGCCATATCTCTGCAACGGATGATCCGATTTTGATGATTCTTGTTTTGTTGAGTAGGTAACTTTTGCCTCTATGCGATGGATGAGGAGTCCAGACTTGAATTGTGCAGGGTGGGGTGGCTATTGATTTTCAAGCTTGCTTTGAATTGGCGACGTCGAGGAGAAAGTGGTGGTCACGTGACCCCACTCAATCGCTAGAGACTCGCATCCCAGTTCGAATGTAGCAAGAATGGTGAGAATAGGAGCAGGCGTTCACGAGATATCATCGAAATTGGTTTTTTCCAACCGATCGATATTTCTCTTAGTTTAATTGGCAATGTGCCAACATGTAGACACGTCACATACTTTTCGCCATATCTCTGCAACGGATGATCCGATTTTGATGATTCTTGTTTTGTTGAGTAGGTAACTTTTGCCTCTATGCGATGGATGAGGAGTCCAGACTTGAATTGTGCAGGGTGGGGTGGCTATTGATTTTCAAACTTGCTTTGAATTGGCGACGTCGAGGAGAAAGTGGTGGTCACGTGACCCCACTCAATCGCTAGAGACTCGCATCCCAGTTCGAATGTAGCAAGAATGGTGAGAATAGGAGCAGGCGTTCACGAGATATCATCGAAATTGGTTTTTTCCAACCGATCGATATTTCTCTTAGTTTAATTGGCAATGTGCCAACATGTAGACACGTCACATACTTTTCGCCATATCTCTGCAACGGATGATCCGATTTTGATGATTCTTGTTTTGTTGAGTAGGTAACTTTTGCCTCTATGCGATGGATGAGGAGTCCAGACTTGAATTGTGCAGGGTGGGGTGGCTATTGATTTTCAAACTTGCTTTGAATTGGCGACGTCGAGGAGAAAGTGGTGGTCACGTGACCCCACTCAATCGCTAGAGACTCGCATCCCAGTTCGAATGTAGCAAGAATGGTGAGAATAGGAGCAGGCGTTCACGAGATATCATCGAAATTGGTTTTTTCCAACCGATCGATATTTCTCTTAGTTTAATTGGCAATGTGCCAACATGTAGACACGTCACATACTTTTCGCCATATCTCTGCAACGGATGATCCGATTTTGATGATTCTTGTTTTGTTGAGTAGGTAACTTTTGCCTCTATGCGATGGATGAGGAGTCCAGACTTGAATTGTGCAGGGTGGGGTGGCTATTGATTTTCAAGCTTGCTTTGAATTGGCGACGTCGAGGAGAAAGTGGTGGTCACGTGACCCCACTCAATCGCTAGAGACTCGCATCCCAGTTCGAATGTAGCAAGAATGGTGAGAATAGGAGCAGGCGTTCACGAGATATCATCGAAATTGGTTTTTTCCAACCGATCGATATTTCTCTTAGTTTAATTGGCAATGTGCCAACATGTAGACACGTCACATACTTTTCGCCATATCTCTGCAACGGATGATCCGATTTTGATGATTCTTGTTTTGTTGAGTAGGTAACTTTTGCCTCTATGCGATGGATGAGGAGTCCAGTTTGAATTGTGCAGGGTGGGGTGGCTATTGATTTTCAAGCTTGCTTTGAATTGGCGACGTCGAGGAGAAAGTGGTGGTCACGTGACCCCACTCAATCGCTAGAGACTCGCATCCCAGTTCGAATGTAGCAAGAATGGTGAGAATAGGAGCAGGCGTTCACGAGATATCATCGAAATTGGTTTTTTCCAACCGATCGATATTTCTCTTAGTTTAATTGGCAATGTGCCAACATGTAGACACGTCACATACTTTTCGCCATATCTCTGCAACGGATGATCCGATTTTGATGATTCTTGTTTTGTTGAGTAGGTAACTTTTGCCTCTATGCGATGGATGAGGAGTCCAGACTGAATTGTGCAGGGTGGGGTGGCTATTGATTTTCAAACTTGCTTTGAATTGGCGACGTCGAGGAGAAAGTGGTGGTCACGTGACCCCACTCAATCGCTAGAGACTCGCATCCCAGTTCGAATGTAGCAAGAATGGTGAGAATAGGAGCAGGCGTTCACGAGATATCATCGAAATTGGTTTTTTCCAACCGATCGATATTTCTCTTAGTTTAATTGGCAATGTGCCAACATGTAGACACGTCACATACTTTTCGCCATATCTCTGCAACGGATGATCCGATTTTGATGATTCTTGTTTTGTTGAGTAGGTAACTTTTGCCTCTATGCGACTGGATGAGGAGTCCAGTTTGAATTGTGCAGGGTGGGGTGGCTATTGATTTTCAAACTTGCTTTGAATTGGCGACGTCGAGGAGAAAGTGGTGGTCACGTGACCCCACTCAATCGCTAGAGACTCGCATCCCAGTTCGAATGTAGCAAGAATGGTGAGAATAGGAGCAGGCGTTCACGAGATATCATCGAAATTGGTTTTTTCCAACCGATCGATATTTCTCTTAGTTTAATTGGCAATGTGCCAACATGTAGACACGTCACATACTTTTCGCCATATCTCTGCAACGGATGATCCGATTTTGATGATTCTTGTTTTGTTGAGTAGGTAACTTTTGCCTCTATGCGATGGATGAGGAGTCCAGACTTGAATTGTGCAGGGTGGGGTGGCTATTGATTTTCAAACTTGCTTTGAATTGGCGACGTCGAGGAGAAAGTGGTGGTCACGTGACCCCACTCAATCGCTAGAGACTCGCATCCCAGTTCGAATGTAGCAAGAATGGTGAGAATAGGAGCAGGCGTTCACGAGATATCATCGAAATTGGTTTTTTCCAACCGATCGATATTTCTCTTAGTTTAATTGGCAATGTGCCAACATGTAGACACGTCACATACTTTTCGCCATATCTCTGCAACGGATGATCCGATTTTGATGATTCTTGTTTTGTTGAGTAGGTAACTTTTGCCTCTATGCGATGGATGAGGAGTCCAGACTGAATTGTGCAGGGTGGGGTGGCTATTGATTTTCAAACTTGCTTTGAATTGGCGACGTCGAGGAGAAAGTGGTGGTCACGTGACCCCACTCAATCGCTAGAGACTCGCATCCCAGTTCGAATGTAGCAAGAATGGTGAGAATAGGAGCAGGCGTTCACGAGATATCATCGAAATTGGTTTTTTCCAACCGATCGATATTTCTCTTAGTTTAATTGGCAATGTGCCAACATGTAGACACGTCACATACTTTTCGCCATATCTCTGCAACGGATGATCCGATTTTGATGATTCTTGTTTTGTTGAGTAGGTAACTTTTGCCTCTATGCGATGGATGAGGAGTCCAGACTGAATTGTGCAGGGTGGGGTGGCTATTGATTTTCAAACTTGCTTTGAATTGGCGACGTCGAGGAGAAAGTGGTGGTCACGTGACCCCACTCAATCGCTAGAGACTCGCATCCCAGTTCGAATGTAGCAAGAATGGTGAGAATAGGAGCAGGCGTTCACGAGATATCATCGAAATTGGTTTTTTCCAACCGATCGATATTTCTCTTAGTTTAATTGGCAATGTGCCAACATGTAGACACGTCACATACTTTTCGCCATATCTCTGCAACGGATGATCCGATTTTGATGATTCTTGTTTTGTTGAGTAGGTAACTTTTGCCTCTATGCGACGGATGAGGAGTCCAGTTTGAATTGTGCAGGGTGGGGTGGCTATTGATTTTCAAACTTGCTTTGAATTGGCGACGTCGAGGAGAAAGTGGTGGTCACGTGACCCCACTCAATCGCTAGAGACTCGCATCCCAGTTCGAATGTAGCAAGAATGGTGAGAATAGGAGCAGGCGTTCACGAGATATCATCGAAATTGGTTTTTTCCAACCGATCGATATTTCTCTTAGTTTAATTGGCAATGTGCCAACATGTAGACACGTCACATACTTTTCGCCATATCTCTGCAACGGATGATCCGATTTTGATGATTCTTGTTTTGTTGAGTAGGTAACTTTTGCCTCTATGCGATGGATGAGGAGTCCAGACTTGAATTGTGCAGGGTGGGGTGGCTATTGATTTTCAAGCTTGCTTTGAATTGGCGACGTCGAGGAGAAAGTGGTGGTCACGTGACCCCACTCAATCGCTAGAGACTCGCATCCCAGTTCGAATGTAGCAAGAATGGTGAGAATAGGAGCAGGCGTTCACGAGATATCATCGAAATTGGTTTTTTCCAACCGATCGATATTTCTCTTAGTTTAATTGGCAATGTGCCAACATGTAGACACGTCACATACTTTTCGCCATATCTCTGCAACGGATGATCCGATTTTGATGATTCTTGTTTTGTTGAGTAGGTAACTTTTGCCTCTATGCGATGGATGAGGAGTCCAGACTTGAATTGTGCAGGGTGGGGTGGCTATTGATTTTCAAACTTGCTTTGAATTGGCGACGTCGAGGAGAAAGTGGTGGTCACGTGACCCCACTCAATCGCTAGAGACTCGCATCCCAGTTCGAATGTAGCAAGAATGGTGAGAATAGGAGCAGGCGTTCACGAGATATCATCGAAATTGGTTTTTTCCAACCGATCGATATTTCTCTTAGTTTAATTGGCAATGTGCCAACATGTAGACACGTCACATACTTTTCGCCATATCTCTGCAACGGATGATCCGATTTTGATGATTCTTGTTTTGTTGAGTAGGTAACTTTTGCCTCTATGCGACTGGATGAGGAGTCCAGACTTGAATTGTGCAGGGTGGGGTGGCTATTGATTTTCAAACTTGCTTTGAATTGGCGACGTCGAGGAGAAAGTGGTGGTCACGTGACCCCACTCAATCGCTAGAGACTCGCATCCCAGTTCGAATGTAGCAAGAATGGTGAGAATAGGAGCAGGCGTTCACGAGATATCATCGAAATTGGTTTTTTCCAACCGATCGATATTTCTCTTAGTTTAATTGGCAATGTGCCAACATGTAGACACGTCACATACTTTTCGCCATATCTCTGCAACGGATGATCCGATTTTGATGATTCTTGTTTTGTTGAGTAGGTAACTTTTGCCTCTATGCGATGGATGAGGAGTCCAGACTGAATTGTGCAGGGTGGGGTGGCTATTGATTTTCAAACTTGCTTTGAATTGGCGACGTCGAGGAGAAAGTGGTGGTCACGTGACCCCACTCAATCGCTAGAGACTCGCATCCCAGTTCGAATGTAGCAAGAATGGTGAGAATAGGAGCAGGCGTTCACGAGATATCATCGAAATTGGTTTTTTCCAACCGATCGATATTTCTCTTAGTTTAATTGGCAATGTGCCAACATGTAGACACGTCACATACTTTTCGCCATATCTCTGCAACGGATGATCCGATTTTGATGATTCTTGTTTTGTTGAGTAGGTAACTTTTGCCTCTATGCGATGGATGAGGAGTCCAGTTTGAATTGTGCAGGGTGGGGTGGCTATTGATTTTCAAGCTTGCTTTGAATTGGCGACGTCGAGGAGAAAGTGGTGGTCACGTGACCCCACTCAATCGCTAGAGACTCGCATCCCAGTTCGAATGTAGCAAGAATGGTGAGAATAGGAGCAGGCGTTCACGAGATATCATCGAAATTGGTTTTTTCCAACCGATCGATATTTCTCTTAGTTTAATTGGCAATGTGCCAACATGTAGACACGTCACATACTTTTCGCCATATCTCTGCAACGGATGATCCGATTTTGATGATTCTTGTTTTGTTGAGTAGGTAACTTTTGCCTCTATGCGACTGGATGAGGAGTCCAGACTTGAATTGTGCAGGGTGGGGTGGCTATTGATTTTCAAGCTTGCTTTGAATTGGCGACGTCGAGGAGAAAGTGGTGGTCACGTGACCCCACTCAATCGCTAGAGACTCGCATCCCAGTTCGAATGTAGCAAGAATGGTGAGAATAGGAGCAGGCGTTCACGAGATATCATCGAAATTGGTTTTTTCCAACCGATCGATATTTCTCTTAGTTTAATTGGCAATGTGCCAACATGTAGACACGTCACATACTTTTCGCCATATCTCTGCAACGGATGATCCGATTTTGATGATTCTTGTTTTGTTGAGTAGGTAACTTTTGCCTCTATGCGACGGATGAGGAGTCCAGGACTGAATTGTGCAGGGTGGGGTGGCTATTGATTTTCAAACTTGCTTTGAATTGGCGACGTCGAGGAGAAAGTGGTGGTCACGTGACCCCACTCAATCGCTAGAGACTCGCATCCCAGTTCGAATGTAGCAAGAATGGTGAGAATAGGAGCAGGCGTTCACGAGATATCATCGAAATTGGTTTTTTCCAACCGATCGATATTTCTCTTAGTTTAATTGGCAATGTGCCAACATGTAGACACGTCACATACTTTTCGCCATATCTCTGCAACGGATGATCCGATTTTGATGATTCTTGTTTTGTTGAGTAGGTAACTTTTGCCTCTATGCGATGGATGAGGAGTCCAGACTGAATTGTGCAGGGTGGGGTGGCTATTGATTTTCAAACTTGCTTTGAATTGGCGACGTCGAGGAGAAAGTGGTGGTCACGTGACCCCACTCAATCGCTAGAGACTCGCATCCCAGTTCGAATGTAGCAAGAATGGTGAGAATAGGAGCAGGCGTTCACGAGATATCATCGAAATTGGTTTTTTCCAACCGATCGATATTTCTCTTAGTTTAATTGGCAATGTGCCAACATGTAGACACGTCACATACTTTTCGCCATATCTCTGCAACGGATGATCCGATTTTGATGATTCTTGTTTGTTGAGTAGGTAACTTTTGCCTCTATGCGATGGATGAGGAGTCCAGACTGAATTGTGCAGGGTGGGGTGGCTATTGATTTTCAAACTTGCTTTGAATTGGCGACGTCGAGGAGAAAGTGGTGGTCACGTGACCCCACTCAATCGCTAGAGACTCGCATCCCAGTTCGAATGTAGCAAGAATGGTGAGAATAGGAGCAGGCGTTCACGAGATATCATCGAAATTGGTTTTTTCCAACCGATCGATATTTCTCTTAGTTTAATTGGCAATGTGCCAACATGTAGACACGTCACATACTTTTCGCCATATCTCTGCAACGGATGATCCGATTTTGATGATTCTTGTTTTGTTGAGTAGGTAACTTTTGCCTCTATGCGATGGATGAGGAGTCCAGACTGAATTGTGCAGGGTGGGGTGGCTATTGATTTTCAAGCTTGCTTTGAATTGGCGACGTCGAGGAGAAAGTGGTGGTCACGTGACCCCACTCAATCGCTAGAGACTCGCATCCCAGTTCGAATGTAGCAAGAATGGTGAGAATAGGAGCAGGCGTTCACGAGATATCATCGAAATTGGTTTTTTCCAACCGATCGATATTTCTCTTAGTTTAATTGGCAATGTGCCAACATGTAGACACGTCACATACTTTTCGCCATATCTCTGCAACGGATGATCCGATTTTGATGATTCTTGTTTTGTTGAGTAGGTAACTTTTGCCTCTATGCGACTGGATGAGGAGTCCAGATTGAATTGTGCAGGGTGGGGTGGCTATTGATTTTCAAGCTTGCTTTGAATTGGCGACGTCGAGGAGAAAGTGGTGGTCACGTGACCCCACTCAATCGCTAGAGACTCGCATCCCAGTTCGAATGTAGCAAGAATGGTGAGAATAGGAGCAGGCGTTCACGAGATATCATCGAAATTGGTTTTTTCCAACCGATCGATATTTCTCTTAGTTTAATTGGCAATGTGCCAACATGTAGACACGTCACATACTTTTCGCCATATCTCTGCAACGGATGATCCGATTTTGATGATTCTTGTTTTGTTGAGTAGGTAACTTTTGCCTCTATGCGATGGATGAGGAGTCCAGTTTGAATTGTGCAGGGTGGGGTGGCTATTGATTTTCAAGCTTGCTTTGAATTGGCGACGTCGAGGAGAAAGTGGTGGTCACGTGACCCCACTCAATCGCTAGAGACTCGCATCCCAGTTCGAATGTAGCAAGAATGGTGAGAATAGGAGCAGGCGTTCACGAGATATCATCGAAATTGGTTTTTTCCAACCGATCGATATTTCTCTTAGTTTAATTGGCAATGTGCCAACATGTAGACACGTCACATACTTTTCGCCATATCTCTGCAACGGATGATCCGATTTTGATGATTCTTGTTTTGTTGAGTAGGTAACTTTTGCCTCTATGCGACGGATGAGGAGTCCAGTTGAATTGTGCAGGGTGGGGTGGCTATTGATTTTCAAGCTTGCTTTGAATTGGCGACGTCGAGGAGAAAGTGGTGGTCACGTGACCCCACTCAATCGCTAGAGACTCGCATCCCAGTTCGAATGTAGCAAGAATGGTGAGAATAGGAGCAGGCGTTCACGAGATATCATCGAAATTGGTTTTTTCCAACCGATCGATATTTCTCTTAGTTTAATTGGCAATGTGCCAACATGTAGACACGTCACATACTTTTCGCCATATCTCTGCAACGGATGATCCGATTTTGATGATTCTTGTTTTGTTGAGTAGGTAACTTTTGCCTCTATGCGACGGATGAGGAGTCCAGGTTGAATTGTGCAGGGTGGGGTGGCTATTGATTTTCAAGCTTGCTTTGAATTGGCGACGTCGAGGAGAAAGTGGTGGTCACGTGACCCCACTCAATCGCTAGAGACTCGCATCCCAGTTCGAATGTAGCAAGAATGGTGAGAATAGGAGCAGGCGTTCACGAGATATCATCGAAATTGGTTTTTTCCAACCGATCGATATTTCTCTTAGTTTAATTGGCAATGTGCCAACATGTAGACACGTCACATACTTTTCGCCATATCTCTGCAACGGATGATCCGATTTTGATGATTCTTGTTTTGTTGAGTAGGTAACTTTTGCCTCTATGCGACTGGATGAGGAGTCCAGATTGAATTGTGCAGGGTGGGGTGGCTATTGATTTTCAAGCTTGCTTTGAATTGGCGACGTCGAGGAGAAAGTGGTGGTCACGTGACCCCACTCAATCGCTAGAGACTCGCATCCCAGTTCGAATGTAGCAAGAATGGTGAGAATAGGAGCAGGCGTTCACGAGATATCATCGAAATTGGTTTTTTCCAACCGATCGATATTTCTCTTAGTTTAATTGGCAATGTGCCAACATGTAGACACGTCACATACTTTTCGCCATATCTCTGCAACGGATGATCCGATTTTGATGATTCTTGTTTTGTTGAGTAGGTAACTTTTGCCTCTATGCGACGGATGAGGAGTCCAGATTGAATTGTGCAGGGTGGGGTGGCTATTGATTTTCAAGCTTGCTTTGAATTGGCGACGTCGAGGAGAAAGTGGTGGTCACGTGACCCCACTCAATCGCTAGAGACTCGCATCCCAGTTCGAATGTAGCAAGAATGGTGAGAATAGGAGCAGGCGTTCACGAGATATCATCGAAATTGGTTTTTCCAACCGATCGATATTTCTCTTAGTTAATTGGCAATGTGCCAACATGTAGACACGTCACATACTTTTCGCCATATCTCTGCAACGGATGATCCGATTTTGATGATTCTTGTTTTGTTGAGTAGGTAACTTTTGCCTCTATGCGACGGATGAGGAGTCCAGTTGAATTGTGCAGGGTGGGGTGGCTATTGATTTTCAACTTGCTTTGAATTGGCGACGTCGAGGAGAAAGTGGTGGTCACGTGACCCACTCAATCGCTAGAGACTCGCATCCCAGTTCGAATGTAGCAGAATGGTGAGATAGGAGCAGGCGTTCACGAGATATCATCGAATTGGTTTTTTCCAACCGATCGATATTCTCTTAGTTTAATTGGCAATGTGCCAACATGTAGACACGTCACATACTTTTCCGCATACTCTCTGAAAACGG
>JALJAT010000569.1:0-12814 GCA_034768735.1 Schistosoma mekongi | reverse complement strand
CGTCATACTGCTTGAAACATCGACATCTTGAACGCATATTGCGGCTACGGGATTATCCGTGTCCACGCCTGTCCGAGGGTCGGGCTATTTCATCCATCACGACGCACATTAAAGTCGGGATTGGCCGAGTGCCTGTCCGTCATATATTGATGCGCTCGTGTATCAACCTCAGGGTTTGCTGCTGGTCAAGCTCCCGTCCGAAAAAATTCCGATCACATAAGCCTGAGTCCGGTCTAGATACCAGTTGAGATGCTGCAGTGGGTTTGCTCGAGTCGTGGCTTAATGAACTACTTTTATACATGCTCGAGAAGAACGCCCTACTGTCCGCTAAGCTAATCACTTCATCATGCTCTATGCTTCGGTCTATGGTTTGTAATCGAAGTGTGGTGCTTTGTACCCATACAAGTATAATGCTAATTGACCCTTACCTCGGAATCAGACGTTGATACCGCGCTGAACTTAAGCATATCACTATCGAGGAAAAGAAACTACCAAGGATTCCCATACTGCGAGTGAAAGGATTAGCCCCAACCCGAGCCTACGTCACTTGATCGTAAGGCAATGTGGTGTTTAGTGGCTTCAGGCATAACAAAAAACGCCTAAATGTCGGCCGCTACCATTAATAATACCAAAGGTTTTTTGTTAATATTTTTTTGAAAACAGTACGAAAATTTGTACCAAAATTCCTACATCAATAAAAACAAATATTTTATTCAATTTTTTTTCATATTTTTTATATATAGACTTCACAATACACACCGTGGAAAATTGAAAAGAAATTAATAGACGTAATATTCATTTAGTGTTCTGCAATCGTACCTTTCTACCATAACGTGTAGCTCTCGCGTTATGGAGCTCTTTCTTAATTTCCACTTGCTCGTTGTTGCTGCTTGAGGATGGCGACTTTGCTCATGTCGAGTTTCCGGTGTTGTGGCGAGTTGGACATCGAATTTTAACCTCTTAGGTGAAGCTGCTTTGAGGCGTCAATGCGTGACGTTCCTTCGTGTCCATTCTTTACGATCTTATAGTACTTTATTTACTTTCAAACTTGTATGGCCTTCGTAGTCGCATCAGCGTCGCGTAGTAATCGTGGTAAGGCTCGGCCACTACATTGTTAGCTCCATATTGTCGTATCTCAGTAGATAACTTGGAAATGTATCTAGATGACTCTACTCTCGCGTAGAGTATTATCTGAAGATGACTTCATAGAAAACGTCAGGGTTTATGGTCGGTGATATTGTAAATTCACGTCCTTGATGGAATGTTGAAAATGTCGCACAGCCCAGTAATGGCTAGCATTCACGACATAAGTGCTGTATCTTGATTCGGTATCGTTAAGTCGTCCTGTGAGAAAAAGCTAACGTTCGCAATTTTGTCAGTCCATTGTTTGCAGAACTGCGCCAATCGCTGAGCAGATGCGTCACCCGCGATGCTGACAGGGGCTTCGGTATTTGTGCCATCATAGTCACATTGGCTCTTGCTTCTTTAGTCGCAGTAAATGCTTTCTTTGAGTCTGCACCATTGTGACCACTTTTTTTATTTCCACGAAGCCTGATCCGTTAGTGGTTTTATGGACAGATGCACATTTCGGTATAAAACGTCTGTAGAAACTTACCAATCCTTGAAAGCTCGCAACTGCTTGATGTTGTTTGGTTCCGGGTATTCCATAATAGCCTCCACTTGTGTTTTTGGGTTGTATCCATTTTCGCATTTATAGTATGCCCCAGGAAGTCCAACGAGGTTGTTCCGATTGTGCATTTCTGTATGTTTATGGTTACACCTATTGTGCAGTCTACTAAAGACTGTGTCCAAGTGTTTCATATTTGTTACCTCGCTGGAGCTTTGTCTATCAGGCAGTCGTCAGACGTATGGCATGGACATAGTCAAGCCCGCGGAACACGTCTCAAATGAGCGTTGGAATGTTTGTGCTGCGTTCCTCAACCAAAAGGCTTCGGGAATTCGTAAGGCCAAAGGAGTTACGATGCGGTGTTCGGTATCATTTTCAGACATCGGTATTTGTTGTACGCCTTTACCAAGTCGAGTTTTGGAAAATATTTGTCATTCCCTTCAGAGGTGCCGTTCACTCGTGTTATGCGGTAAGTGGTAACGATCAGGCGTAGTTTTGGGCGTTAAGACGTCGGTAACACCGGTGGCTGCAAACAACGCCATTCATTGCTATCTTTCTTTCCCGGACCATATTAATGGAGATGACCATGGCTACTGAAGGGCGATTTATTCCAAGTCATCATATGATCGATTCGTTTTCCGGCAATCCTTAGTTTCAGGCGCGAGTCGCGTGCTTTGGAGCCTACAGTTTGAACCTGTAGTCGTGCTTTGATTTGTAACAGTGCTGGGTTGTACACATGTAATTTCGATGACGTCTTATTCAGTCTGATACTTGTCGAGTATCGGCCTGAAAATAAGGGTGAATTGATGTTTAAAACGAAGAGGACATAGCTCACTGTAGCCACGTTTCCACTGAACGTATACGATTGTGTTACTATCCCTAATCTCTTTTTAACTAGGTCCCCAATTTGTGGTGGCTTAAAGTAATCCAGCCTATGATGGGTGTGTCAACATCGGCATGGTGAAATCATTGTATGGTTTTCTAACCCCACGTTTAAGTAGACGTACGTTTGCCTACGTAGCTATGTGTTGATTTCCACGGCTGCCTGTAAATCGAACGCAGTTCATGGTGGCGATCAGAATGGAGCTGCAGGAAGAACGCTAACTTCTGCGCCAGTATCGACGAGGTAGCGAACCTTCGTTATCACATCAGGATAAAGAACAGGCGGCCGGCTTCCACCGGCCTACGGTTTGCCGCTAACGGTCCGGCGGGGTAGTTTTCCCGATGCGTCACAATCGGTTTATTCTAGTAACCACAGGGGTCTCTACACTATCTTGGAATTTTTTCCATATGTGTTAAGTGTCCCGAACACCAATGTGAAGTTTTTCGTTTCGTCTAGGTCGAACACTACCCTTCTCCGTGACGTACTCCCCGGTCCCGAGAATCGCCGGTCGTGTCTTTCCCTCATGTCAAGAGACGCGAAAGAGCATTACACATTTTTCCTTACTTCGTTAACTTCGAGTGGCCTGAGGTTTTTCGGTACTGGAATAAACCTGATTGTCGCAAATTCTGGTGACTCCAGATTCGATCAGCCGAATAGCTAGTTCATCTACTGGGTTGTTATTAACGTTACCAGAACTGCTTGCACTTGGTTGTGGCATTTTGATAACAGAGTTGCGGAAAGACCTTCGTCGAGGTGCGTTGACCAATTACCTCTCATCATGCGCGTCAACATTTCCGTTGCTGAACCACTACCTAGCGCGAGGGTGTGGACAACTCATCAAGACGTTGTCTATCGGACCAGTCTCCGCTGTTTAATAATTGATCTTTTGACTGGTCATGGGTTCTAGGCAATCAGGGCTTAAAAGAAAGGGGTTACGTTACCTGTTTCAATTCACGCGGAAGTGACCTTACGACGGCAGGATTTGACACTGGATCTAGTCACAGCGTGGTCTCGAATTCGGCTCTGTGTGCAGAACCAGCCTTCTATTTTTTCTGTCAAAGGATGCCTTGAGGTCTGGGGGTGTGGGAGTTTTAATCTTAATGAATTAGGTGTCTGCTCATCTGCATAAAGCAATCTCAAAATCTGAAATAACATGCATCAAAACGTGCAAAATATAAAAGCTATCCACCAAAAATCCTGTTAAAACCGACAAACAAACGAACTCACAGTTTAGGAAATGTCCAGATCACGTCGGGCTCACCAATGAATACACCCGGTATAATGCCCAGTTTACGTTTTGGGATATTACAGAGCAACTTTCTAACGATTCACACCACCACTACTTACGAAAGCAAAGAAACAGAAGCAGAAAGCACTGCAGGATGGAAGAGAGTTTATGTGTCGTGCGCGGGCGACACTAGGTTAGCAAGGTCTAGCTAAAAACTAGAGAGGGTTGCTTGTTTCGTACGGCGGGGCGAGATCGGGGGGGGGGGGGGTGGTGATGCGTTGACCGAGCGCCTTCACTTAGTAGTGTCCGCTAAAACAAACATGGTCCAGCATCATAGTCGAACCCCTATTAACTATTTATTTTGGGGATTATTTACCGCTACACTTTGTCTATTGATTAATGTACCAGACTGACTATTATTGTTATGTGACCATTATCAAATTTAAATAGAAAGCTGATAGGTTATTTATTCATCAAGAACATCTTGTACTAAAAGCAATTATTTATCCATAGATGAATGCGCACTACAGATTTTCAAAAATAAACCTTTATTATGTGGTTCTAATTGTAATCTCGTTTTACTTAAGGCTCTTTGAAGAAGATCATAGTAATAGTTTACATACAGTTTAAACCTTTCTACTACTGACTATTATTGTTTGTCTTGTCTTGTAAACTCTTTCCCTAACTGCCGTCGTCCGTCACAACACCCTGCGGCTCGGCGTCTTTTCGAGAGGATGAGGATGCATGAGAGAAAGGGAAAAGTCGAAGAAGAGGAAGACAATTCACATGGCTACTGCACTATTTCTGCAACGATAGGCAACCGCTCCTCACTAGAGGTAATCTAAATGAGCTCATCAGGTCACAGAGCTGTCTTAGTAGAATTTACTGATCCAATGCTAAACGCAGCGCGACACCACAATCGGGACAGAGAAAGGAGAGGAGAAGCGGAGACACAGAAGAAGAGTCTTTGCATGGAGAGTATAGGACAATGTAAAGGATAGAAGACTCAAAGAAACGAGAGAAAAGAGGCCGCTAAGAGACTCGGCGACCCTGAAAACGAAGACTAACTTTGAAGGAGATGCAAGTAAGGCCAAGTGCGCCGCGGGATGTCTTAGACGATGATCAAAACAAGTAGTGAAAGTTAATTGAGAAAAAATGCGAAGAAAAACAGGGAGATAACGGACACATAAGAGAAGGGAGAGACAGCTATCGTCTCAGCGTCGCCAAACCGACTCAACGATCCCAGCCGGGACGCGAGGTGCGGGTGTATAGCCTGAGACATACTGGTCCTGCCACATCTCTCAGCGACGTGATTGTGGCTACACGTACAAGCGCCGCTCCTGCGATGTGAACGAGGCGGGACACGCGCTTGAACCTAGTCCAATCAAGGGATCATACAGACAGCGGGAGGAGGACCTCTGTGAGGCTGAAAAAGGTATGCGAGAGGAAGCTCCGGTACAGGTGAGCGGGGGTACACTCATGTGCTGATGCGTGGGCCCCGAATAAAGTATAGACGGAATAAAAAAAAGAAGGGAAGAGGAGTTGATGAGAGAGGGGAGGGAAAAAAGGCTAGGGTGAAGAAGGAAGAAAGAAAGGACGAACGACGAATAGCGTAAAGGACCGCGAAAACGACCACCAATTGTGTTGGGACAAGGTGAAGTGACTAATGCTAATAATAATATAAGAAGAAGAATAACAATAATAATTTATCTCCTGAATATCAGGAGCAAGTCATGTTTACAGACAAGACCAACAATAATATGTCAGATAGTAGAAAGGGTTTAACTGTTATGTAAACTTATTATACTATGATCTTCTTCTAAAGAAGCCTTAAGTAAACGAGATTTACAATCAGAACCACATAATACATGGTTTATTTTTGAAACATCTGTAGTGCGCATTCATCTATGGATAAATAATTGTCTTTTAGTAAAGATTTTCTTGATGAATAAACTAACACCTATCCAGCTTCTTATTTAATTGATAATGGTCACATTAACAATAACTAGTCATCTTTTACATTAATCAATAGACAAATGTGTAGCGGTAAATAATCCCCAAAATAAATAGTTACATAGGTTTCGACATTGATGCTGACCATGTTTGTTTTAGCGGACACTACTAAGTTGAAGGCGCTCGGTCACGCATCACCACCAGATCTCGCCACGCCGTACCGAAACAAGCAACCCTCTCTAGTTTGCCAGCCTAGACGTTGCTAACCTATTGTCGCTCCATTCACGATCAAATATAACTTCTCTTCCATCCTTCATTGCCTTCTGATTTCTTCTCATTCGTAAGAGTGGGTTCAATCGTTAGAAGTTGCTCTGGTAATAATCCAAACGTAACTTGGTCATATACCGGGTGTAACTTCATTGGTGAGCCCGACGTGATCTGGACACGTTCATAACTGTGAGTTCGTTCCTGTTTGTCGTTTTTAACAGTATTTTTGGTGTGATTATCTTTTTATTTTGCACGTTTTGATCGCATTTATTTTCATATTTTTATATATTGCATTTATAGCATGACTGATCAGACACCTAAGTTCATTAAGATTAAAACTCCCACACCCCCGAACTTCCAGCTCATTCCTTTCTGGACAGAAAACATAGAAGCTTGGTTCTGCTACACAGAAGCCGAATTTCGAGACCACGCTGTGACAGATCCACGTGTTCAATTCCTTGCCGTCGTAAGGTCACTTCCGCGTGAATTGAACAGGTACGTCACCCCTTTCTTTTTCAGCCCTGATTGCCTAGAACCCTATGACCAGCTCAAAAGATCAATTCTTAAACGCGGAGACTTGTCCGATAGACAACGTCTTGATGAGTTGTTCCACACCATCGAGCTAGGTAGTGGTTCAGCAACGGAAATGTTGACGCGCATGCGAGAGGTAATTGGTCAACGCACCTTCGACGAAGGTCTTTTCCGTCAACTCTTCTTATCAAAACTGCCACAACAAGTGCAAGCAGTTCTGGTAACGTTTAATAACAACCCAGTAGATGAACTAGCCTCATCTGCTGATCGAATTCTGGAGATCACCAGAATTTGCGACAATCAGGTTTATTCCATTACCGAAAAACCTCAGGCCACCGAAAACGAAGTAAGGAAATTGTGTAATGCTCTTTCGCGTTTTCTTGACCTGAAGGAAAGACACCGACCGGACGATTCTCGTCGACGAAGTACGTCACGGAGAAGGTCGTCGTCTCGACCTCGACGAAACGAAAATTCACATTGGTGTTGGTACCACAACACCTATGGAAAAAATTCCAAGAAGTGTAGAGACCCCTGTTGTTTCCCTAGACATAAACCGATTGTTGACGCATCGGGAAACTACCCCGCCGGCACGCGTTAGCGGCAACCGTAGCCGGTGGAAGCAGCCGCCTGTTATTTATCACTGATGTGATAACGAAGGTTCGCTACCTCGTCGATACTGGCGCAGAAGTTAGCGTTCTTCCTGCAGCTCCATCTGATCGCCACCATGAAGCTGCGTTCGATTTACAGGCAGCCGATGGAAAACACATAGCTACGTATGGCAAACGATACGTCTACTTAAACGTGGGTTTACGAAAACCCATACACTGGATTTTCACCATCGCCGATGTGAAAATACCCATCATAGGCATGGATTTACTTAGCCACCACAACTTGCTTGTGGACCCTAGTAAAAAGAGATTAGTGGATAGTAACACAAATCTATACGTTAGTGGAACCGTGGCTACAGGTTGTAGCTTATGTCCTCTTCGTTTTAAACATTCAATTAACCCTTATTTTCAGCCGATACTCGACAAGTATCCAGATCTGAATAAGACGTCATCGAAATTATCATGTGTAACCAGCAATGTTACACATCACATCACGACTACAGGTCAACCTGTATTCTCCAAAGCACGCCGACTCGCGCCTGAAAAACTAAGGATTGCGAAAAACGAATTCGATCATATGATTGACTTGGGAATAATTCGACCTTCCAGTAGTCCATGGTCATCTCCATTACATATGGTCCCGAAGAAAGATAGCAATGACTGGCGTCCCACCGGTGATTACCGACGTCTTAACGCCCAAACTACGCCTGATCGTTACCCTTTACCGCATATCCACGATTTAACGGCCACTCTGAAGGGAATGACAATATTTTCAAAACTCGACTTGGTAAAGGCGTACAACCAAATACCGATGTCTGAAAATGATATCCCGAAAACCGCTATCGTAACTCCATTTGGCCTTTACGAATTCCTCCGAATGCCTTTTGGGTTGAGGAACGCAGCACAAACATTCCAACGCTTCATTGATGACGTGTTCCGCGGGCTTGACTATGTCCATGCATACGTCGACGACTGCCTGATAGCAAGTCCAGACGAGGTAACACATATGAAACACTTGGACACAGTCTTTAGTAGACTGCAACAATATGGAGTAACCATAAACATACAGAAATGCCAAATCGGAACAACCTCGTTGGACTTCCTGGGGCATACTATAAATGCGAATGGTATACAACCCCAAAAACACAAGGTGGCGGCTATTCTGGAATACCCGGAACCAACCACCATCAAGCAGTTGCGAGCTTTCAATGGATTGGTAAGTTTCTACAGACGGTTTATACCGAACTGTGCATCTGTCATAAAACCACTAACGGATCAGCTTCGTGGAAATAAAAAAGTGGTCACAATGGATGCAGACTCAAAGAAAGCCTTTACTGCGACTAAAGAAGCAATAGCCAATGTGACTATGCTGGCACATCACAATACCGAAGCCCCTGTCAGCATCGCGGTTGACGCATCTGACTCAGCGATTGGCGCAGTTCTGCAACAATGGACTGACAAAGCTTGGCAACCTTTAGCATTTTTCTCAAGACGACTAAACGATACCGAATCAAGATACAGCACTTATGGTCGTGAACTGCTAGCCATGTACTGTGCTGTGCGACATTTTCAACATTCCATCGAAGGCCGGGAATTTACAATATTCACCGACCATAAACCACTGACGTTTTCTATGAAGTCATCTTCAGATAAGTACTCTCCGCGAGAGTCGCGTCATCTAGACTACATTTCCCAGTTCTCTACTGATATACGACATATATCTGGAGCTAACAATGTAGTTGCCGACGCCTTATCACGAATACATACGCCGACCTCTTGATGCGACTTACGAAGGACCATACAAGGTTTTGAAACGTGAAATAAAGTACTATACGATCGATAAGAATGGACACGAAGAGAACGTCAGCATTGACCGCCTCAAAGCAGCTTACCTAGAAGGTAAACCCTTCGATGTCCAACTCGCCACAACACCGCCGAAACTCGACATGAGCAAAGTCGCCATGCCTCAAGCAGCAACCAACGAGCAAGTGGAAATTCAGAAGAGCTCCATAACGCCGAGAGCTACACGTTCTGGTAGAAATGTACGATTTCCAGAACACTTAAATGAATATTACGTCTATTAATTTTCTTTTCTAATTTTCCACTGTGTGTATTGTGAATATCTATATATACAAAATAAAAAAAAATTGAATAAAAATATTTTGTTTTTACTTTATGGTATGCATTTTTGTTTACACATTTTCGTATGTTTTCAAAAAAATATATCAAAAAAAACCTTTTTTATTTATTCATGTTAGCGTTGCCGACATTTTATGCGTTTTTGTAGCTGTATTTAGCCGCCAAATTGCTTTTAAATATATGTACATATATATATATATTAATGAAATGCATATATTTAAATTTTTTTTTTCTTTTGGTTTTCCAGGACGCCTGGAAACGACCAGAAGAAAACGGAAGAGAACGATAACATTTTGTACATTTTTTTTTATGTAACGACACCCTAGCATAGGCACTGACGGCCAGAAGCTGCACAACATCCAAGCTATCAAAGGAACGTTTACCAATGTTTAACGCATTGGGTTTTATCCTTTGGCTGGTACGTCATAGGGTCCTCACGAACCCATTAGGGGGGAGTGAGCTGTAGCGGTAAATAATCCCCAAAATAAATAGTTACATAGGTTTCGACATTGATGCTGACCATGTTTGTTTTAGCGGACACTACTAAGTTGAAGGCGCTCGGTCACGCATCACCACCAGATCTCGCCACGCCGTACCGAAACAAGCAACCCTCTCTAGTTTGCCAGCCTAGACGTTGCTAACCTATTGTCGCTCCATTCACGATCAAATATAACTTCTCTTCCATCCTTCATTGCCTTCTGATTTCTTCTCATTCGTAAGAGTGGGTTCAATCGTTAGAAGTTGCTCTGGTAATAATCCAAACGTAACTTGGTCATATACCGGGTGTAACTTCAAATGAATGCAAGCTCACTACGATTCCCTGAAGTAATAGTTATCGAAAGAAACTAAACCAAACCCATGTATTCATAACGAGAAAGTTGTCAGTTTATCACTACCATGGTAAATATGATCAACTCCTATGATTATTATTCTTACCATTATTATTATTACTTATCTTAGTATTGTGTTTGTTCGTGCTACGTTATGTATTGTGTGTATATTCTTTTCCAGTCACTTTATAATCGTTTCATCAATCATCCGAAATTTCAGGTCATCCGATTCTTCTAAACTTATGAAACCTTAAGGTTTGGTGGAAATTTCCACCAATTCTTCTTCGATTTTAGAACTCTAATTAATCACACTCACATCATCGTCGTTTCAACTCTCCAATGTCTACTTCCTGAATCATCTTACACAAGCACTTATATTTATTGCAATTTTGTATTAGTCAGCAAAGCGTACCTGCAATCCTTGAGAGTATATATACATGCATAAATTTACAATAAGTTTAAAATCATCACCAAATAATTGGTTGTTTGTTACATAATAATTTTGCAGTTCCAAAGGTGTGTAGCGGTACATAATCCCCAAAATAAATTGTTACATAGGTCCTTGACATTGATGCTGACCATGTTTGTTTTAGCGGACACTACTAGTTGAAAGCGCTCGGTCGCGCATCACTACCAGATCACGTCGGGCTCACCAATGAAGTGCACCCGGTATGCTAGCACATCACAATACTGAAGCTCCTGTCAGCATCGCGGTTGATGCATCGGACTCAGCCATTGGCGCAGTTCTGCAACAATGAGCTGGCCAAGCTTGGCAAACTTTAGCATTCCTCTCAAGACGACTAAACGATACCGAACCGAGATACAGCACTTTTGGACGTGAACTGTTAGCCATGTAATGTGCTGTTCGACATTTTCAACACTCCATCGAGGGCAGGGAATTTACTATATTCACCAAATATAAGTCACTCAAGTTTTCTATGAATTCATCTTCAGATGAATGCTCTCCTCGAGAGCACATGACGCCTACAAATACGAAATCGGAAAACGTAACTGTCCGTAAAAACCTATTTTTGTCAACTTACAATTCTTAGGTGACAATTTAACGCCTAGATATATCCCTATCTAGTGACACAAGAATCACAGCCAAATCAGTAGCCAAAGTCTTTCTAAAAAACTGGGTGACCATTTTTGGTACACCTGTTACAATAACGACAGACAGAGGGTCTCAATTCGAATCTGAACTATTCAATTACTTGGCTAAACTCTTAGGCTCAAACAGAATTCGCTGCACGGCATATCATCCTCAAGCAAACGGGATGGTAGAACGGTTCCATCGTCAACTATAGGCCACTCTTATATGTCACTCAAACCCCAGTCAGTGGGCAGAATTCCTACCATTTGTTATGTTGTGAATACGAACAGCTGTCAAAACTGACTCACAATGTTCAGCGGCAGAACTAGTTTTCGGGACCACTCTGAGACTCCCAGGTGAATTTATTAGCCTTCACACCGATAGTAAAACGCTCGACTTACGAACTTAAGCAGATCAACTCCGGGACCAAATGTCTAAACTTAAACTGATTAATACTCGCAAACAATCACGAGCGACATTTTTACCTAAGGATCTAAGCAGCTGCTCGCACGTCTGGATAAGATGTGACAAAGTAAAAGCACCCCTTAGCCCTCCTTTTGAAGGTCCATTTAAAGTTATTTCACGAAAACCTAAGTATTTTGTAATACAAAAACAAGGAAACATCGACCCAGTAAGTATTGATAGGCTAAAACCGGCCTACCTAGATAATAAACCACCATACGTGTTATTAGACTATTTATCTAATCAAATAAATACGGAGTCAGCAAATAAGAACATAAAGGCCACAAAGGTAACTAAAAACGTTAGTTGGGCAAAACCGATTATTCAGGCGGGGACGTCCACAGTTTTAGTTTCGGCCTAAAAACATAAATAAATAAATAACAAAAAATAAAACAAAATAATCACTTAACTCCTAAAGTTTTCGAGTTAGTAAATATTGAAAAAAAATAAAAATTAAAAATAAAATAAAACGAAAACAATGGCACTAGATTCGGGATTTAGAAGACAATTCCCCTGGATTTTCACTGTAGCCGATTTAGATCTGGCAATACTAGGAATGGATTTCTTAGAGAAATATGAGTTTCTAGTTGACACTAATAAACGACGTTTGACATTAAAAGAAACTTCGAGATATACAAAAGGTACAGAAAGTCGTATCACTTCTCTAAATTTAATCCAAACTCCGCCAGTAACAACGGCAAAGTTCCGGGATATACTCGCGGAATTTTCAGAGTTAACGAAACCAAACCCTCAGCCTTCCAAAAGTAGGTTAAAAGTATGTCATGCAATCAAAACGGAAGGGGCACCTGCTTTCGCTAAACCCAGGAGACTAGCACCCGATAAACTTAAAATAGCTAGAGCCGAATTCGATTGCATGCTACAGCTGGGCATAATACGTCCATCTGATAGTCAATGGGCATCTCCTCTGCATATGATCCCAAAGAAAAATAAAGGCGACTGGAGACCGTGTGGGGATTACAGAGCCCTAAACCGTCAAACGGCACCAGACAGGTACCCGATACCACATATCCAAGATTTTACAAATGGTTTACAGGGTATGAAGATATTTACTAAAATCGACCTAGTCAGGGCATACCACAATATCCCAGTAGCTGAGGAAGATATTCCGAAAACAGCTATCACAACACCTTTTGGATTATTCGAGTTTGTACGCATGCCATTCGGCCTACGGA
>JALJAT010000568.1:0-12816 GCA_034768735.1 Schistosoma mekongi | reverse complement strand
CAGGAACCCGTTGGAGCGCTTCAGTTATTCAACCCCCAAACTCTCTTAACGTTGAATATAAGATGATAGGAAATATAATCCCCTATGCAGATAAGGAAGTAAATGAATACGGATCTTATTGTTTTGCGTATGCTTAGGGTTTGAGTAAACTTTTACTAACAACCTAATTTGCTAAAAAAAAAGAAAAAGAAACATATACAGAAACTTCGATTTGAAAAAAATATAACCCCACATCTCTCCTGAAAGAGAGCTACCAATATTCTCTCGAGCATCTAATTGTAAAGAGTCCTTGACGCAATCACCCATCGGATTAATCGATGATAACGCATCATTAGTTGCTCTTACCAACATACGTCACTATTCGTTTCAATGACTGCAAACGAACCTTTGTAATGATGCTGAAGTATAGAAAGATTCCGCAATGTGTAAGGACAGATATAAAGTTCCTTACGCTACTCTTATACCAAGTGATAATAAATATAGAGTTTCCAATGTCAACGGAATAGAAATATATAATATCACTGAAGACTGTTACTTAGACCACTATGTTTATTTATTACAGTTGTACTACTAATGTGTTGGGCTGAACGCCTTCCCACACACTGTTGTAGCTTCATGGAAAGTACTCGACTGATTATATTCCAACTAGAATATTGGACTGCCCAAATAGAAGGCACACTAGCTCTCTGCAATGCTCCTACATCTCCAGGAATTCACCAATTATCTATTATTTATTTATTTATTTATTACAGAAATCACGCCAGTTTACAGGCATGGTCATTATGATACAGAAAGTTTAACTCTTTACAATAGAACACAAAGTTTTGCGAAATGATGCTTGACTAATAATACCATTTACAAGACAAGCTGGAAGATACATTTCATTCTTGAGTTTTCAGGAATGTATTAGTAGAGAACACTTATTAATATATGTAATCAATTCAAAAAAGTAGTGTCAAAGACGCGACACAAGGAAGATTTAGATACCACACAGTTGTTTGAAATAGTCTAGTGTGGCGTCAAGTTACGAACAATGTCCTTTGTGTGGGACGGTACGTTGTAGGTGGACGATGGAGATTGGAGGTAACACATTAAAGCATCATGAGCAGATCACTAAGATGCAATTCCTTTCCAGCATGGACTTTGGGTTATATTTTCAGCGTGCCACGATAGTTGGGAACTGAAAAGATAAAGAAAAGGAACAAGCGAAACGCGAGAGGGCACAGAATCAGTTAAGTACATCTGATTATAGTGAGACCTAAAGTGTACATATTGGATTAACTAAATCTCAATTTGTTACTCGACTTTTTTATTCTGGGAAACGTCAACTGATACTAGAGATAACTATGGTAAATTTCAGATCTACTTTAATCCTATAAGATAAAGTATGGGGAATAAAGACATACTACATCACCTCTAAGAAGTGCATAGACATTACGAGTTTCCAAGCACTCTCTTCTAGGTAGAAACGTTCTATTGCCGGTAGGTGAATAATTAAAAAGTTTTTAAAGTCTACAATTGCTTTTTATTGTTTAGGTCGAGTTATAAGTAGGAATTAAATGCCAGGAGGTCCATTGATAAATGTACCATAGTCTATATAAGTTGTTGTTAAGTAAGTTACAGATGCCGGCATTGTCCAGTGTAGTTTATTGCCAATCTGAACTGTGACAATGAGTTAGATTGTCGTATGCTTTCTGGTAACCGGTTCCAAAGGTTAGCATAACGTGCAACAAAGAAGGAGGATTTTAGCTTACTAGTGGCTCTCTGCACTGTTACCAGAGAGTTTTGGTTCCGCAAGTCATACTTATGTTTTCCAGCAAATGTCAAGGCAGTACAATCTGTTATAATTTCCTTATGAAGAATTTTATAGAGTATAGTAAGATTAAGTTTAATCCTTCTGACCCATAAAGGGTCTAACTTCCAAGCACAGCATCTAGCATCATAGGGTCGGCCAGGGGTTAATAGTCTAGTAAGATGCCGTTGAACTTTCTCTATTTTTCGCCGATCTAGTGAACGCATGCAACTATATATAATTGGGCAGTACTCAAGTAGAGGTCTAATACAAGTTTTATAAAGAATAACTTTAGATTTGCTAAGACGATAGTTACGATGAATAAAACCAATAAGTCTACGAGCTTTAGAGACCTGTGATGAAGCATGCTCGGTAAAGGATAGACTTTTTGAATACCTTACTCTTAAATCACGGACGTCATTTAGATGACGAAATTCATGTTCGTTAAGGTGTAGGTTAATCTCGGGGTTAGATTCTCCGAAACATAGGTACCCTGACTTTTGTGTGTTAAGGGGAAGAAACCATTTATCACACCATTTGCTTAGTTTATTGAGATCTCTCTGTATTATGTCGTTAATATTTCGACCTTCATCTAAGTTGAATGTATAGACAACTTTGAGGTCGTCCGCAAACATAAAGGTCTTACCCTCTTGAAAACAGTGGCATATGTCATTAACATACATAATAAATAACAATGGTCCAATGACTGAACCCTGGAAGACACCACTGGTGCTCTGAACATCTGCGTTCCTTAGAGTTTCAACGAGAAATTTGGAGAAAGGGGAACTATGTTCTCGCGTATTGCCTGGACAATTATTTAACTCGTTAGCCTGTTCACTATGAGTTTCCAGAGTACCCTTGCTCTTTGTACATTGACGAACCCAGGAACTATAGACTTCACGCTGAGCACTTAATTATTCGTAATCTTAGCTAGCCACCATCCAGTAGTTTATATTTCTAACTTCAACCAGTTTGTGAGATACTAAGCGTCTCCATCCATACTTTTGTTGTTTGCCTTAATAGTAAAGTATTCCGGATAGTTTCCGTCTTTTCACGTCGATATCTCGCGTGAAACATATTCATTAGATGATGGTTCTTAAAACGGAAACATCTAAGTGTAATGACAACTGTTCTTACACTTGTTGTTGGAAAGGGCATTGTAATATTACATGAATGCTGAAATCAGTGTAACGGTGAAAAATGTCAACTTGGAATACTGTTTGTCAACTTGTACTAGATTGTGCATTCGTTTTTCCTACAAAATAATGTCAACGTTGGAAAATTAAGGTGGTACGTTTGAGAACCACCTGTTTAAAATACATCAAAATGTTCACAATTCACATGAATACATGCCAAGTGGGCTAAGCTTCATTGATGAATCGGCACGAAAGGTGAACAACAATGCTACATTAGGGTGAAACAGGTCATACGAATGACCTGCTGATATAGAAATTTGTCGAATGTAATCTAAGGATTGTGCAAAGCCTTCCACTCAAACCCAAACACTCTCTACGATTTCAGATGTAGTCATGTCTCGCCATTATGCCTGCTAAACTTACAAGGATAATAAGACATTGACTTCAGAGAATGTGTATATTTCACTAGCAACTTTAAATACAGCGGTGTATCAACAGTTCTGTCAATCAGTGTTGCTGTCTCTGAACATTCTCTCCTCCAGCTTCTGATGCTCGCCACATTCATTTGGTGATGACATGTGTTGAGTTTACGAAATTCGTACTAGGCCATCAACCGACATGCAAACAACAGTCTTTCTCCTGTTTTTTTTCTCTCATGTGCCTTTGGGATACATCCGGGAGATACCTCTTTTTTGCGGATTATTTTTTTGCCAGTCCTCCCAATGTGTTAGTCTACGTGGAGCACAGTAGGAAACTACTTCTCACCTAACATTCACTCGGAACAGCATTAGGAATATACTTCCCCTTCACGTGATATTCTCTATCTACAGGACACCTGAAAACAAGGATCCCTCTTGTTCTCAGACGATAATTTCCAGTTTCGGGCTCATATTGATTTTTTGGTATCTTTGATTCGTTTCTTGATAGCACAGTGTGTCTTCATCGTGTTCCCTTACAAATTCTCTTAGTGAGTTTGCTTTTTTCCTCTCCGCCCTTTCGTGTTTGCTATAACTTGGCCTATTCTCTCCCCTGGCTGCTAGTAAGGAGGACTGTTTGACTCTAATCCTGCTCTCCTTTCTCTTCTTTACTACTATATGTTGTTTTCTTCTCCCTCTCTACCCTTCATCTACACTCTCGCCCTCATTCTTCCCTTCTATCCCATGCTGCCCCCCCTCCCGTCCCTCCTTTTCGTTCTCTACGTTTTTCTAATATTCCGCCTTACCTTCTTCCTTGCTTTCTCCCCTCATCTCTTCATTCTTCTCTTTTCTTTTCTCGACCTCTTTTACTGTTTCGCTGTTTGATCCCTACCTCTCTACTTTTCTCTATACATCTCCCGCTCCTTTCTCCCCCCCCCCCTCGCCCTGTTCTTCCCCTATGTCCTTCGAATTTAATTTCACTTCCTTTCTCCCTTTTTCCGGTTTTTTTTCTCTCCCTTTATTAATTTTTCTTTTCTTCTGCTTTCTCTTTCTCTCCTACTCTCTTCCCTTTCTCTCCCTCTCCTTCTTTATCCTTTTTTCATCCTTTTTTTTCCCTTTCTCTTTCTGCTTCACTTTTCCTTCCTTTCTTTCTCTTGCACTCTTCTCTGGGCTCGCCTGTCCTCCTCCTCTCTTTCATGATCTCTCATATTTGTTCTTCCTTTCTTCTCACCTCAAGTCTTCTTTTCCCCTTCTTTCTTTACTTTCTCCTTTTTTTTTTCTGTTCTCTCTCCCCACCCCCCCTTTTCCCTCTCTCCTCCTTTTTCTTCCAGTCTTCCTTCCCCCTTCTCACTGTCCTTCTTCCCTTACTCTCTTCCTCTCCCGCTTCCCTTGTCCCCCTGTCTCCCTTTCTCCTGCACTCGTATTTCTGTTCTCCCCCCTCTCCCCGCCGAACACGCGCGTACACTATGTTTTGCCCGTGTTGCAAGTTATTTTCCGACTACCTCCTATATCGGCTAGTGGGACGGCCTTGAGGGTGGGCCGTTCCACACTGGTTATCTGTTCCCTGCTGGGGGGGGGGCTTGCTCTGCTCTTTCTTTTTTTTTCTGTTTCAAATTTCCTTTTTTTCTTTTTTTTTTTTCCACCCCCCCCCCCCCCCCCAACTGTTTTTTTTTTTTTTGGTTGGTGCAGAAGTAACTGCATCTGATGCCAAGTCAGTTGCGAGATAGTTGATCTCAAATATGTGAACTTCTTGTAGTTTGCTTGTTTGACCAATCTGGAAGCCAAGAAATAGAGAAGGATGATGATGGCAGATTGTTCCTGAAAACAAGTGTAAGTACATTATCATCATGTGGAATTGACTCACACAAAATTAGTCAATCTTATATGGTGTATTTACGCCACAATTTGTCTCTAAATATCGTAAGATGTAGTCCTTATCTGATGTCCAGCAATTAAACAGTCTGCTGCAGCACGAAATAAAGAAACCATTTGTAATGCAAAAGAAATGACGCTGTGCAATGAGTCATGACTCATCAGCAGTTACGTCATTTGGTACGGTATAGTCTGCAAAACATTGTGACATGTGTATGTGGCTGGGAAGTTAGTGTTGGATAGTGTAACTTCTAATCAGGAATTGATTTGTAAATAATCGACTAAACCTCGATAAACTCATTACAGCCTCACGAGAACACCTGAGATGACTTACAAAGAGATATGCAACATCCAATATCAATGTATAGCAAGCTTATTGCAAACCAACCGATTTCTCTTCTCCCACTTCTCGAGTATCTCGGTTTCGGTTGTAGTTTTCTGGTTTCGCCTAGTAATGAGGTAGCTGGACTCGGCAGTTTTGGCTGGCTGTCCTTTTATTTTCATTGACGATTTCGACACATTTCAGAGTGGGAAATGCAATTACTGCATCTGTTAATGTGTTTCAGGTAGAGTGAACCGCATAGTGGGAGATCGATGATGACTATAGGCTTGGCCTTCCTAACAAAGGCTGTCCTCTTTTCCAGCCACTTCCAACTTCATATCATCTAGACTGATAAACACACGACCTGTTTACAGTATATCACACACTGAGAATACTTGGACGCCTAAATAGATGCACACTAGCCTCTCTGCATCCTCCAACATCTCTAAGAAATTCACGAATTATTGCCCATCACAGAGCACTAACATAGACAACGTCCAATTTCTTGTCATTGAGAGTGTTCCTCCACCTGGAGCGCACTGTCTGAGGCAAACACCGCGGCCCTTACTGTGGAGTATTACCTAAGGAATCTAGACGACTATGTGCACCATTGCGATAACATTGGATGAATACCTAACTGGCATCTTAGCAAACCAGTGGGACTAGTACTACAAATGGAACCTAATTACGAAGTGGCCACCTAATTATTTAAAACATTCTGATTTGTGGACAAATTTGTACCCAATTGTAAATAAAACATATTCTTTCCAAAAGATTTGCATCAGAGTTCTAAATGTTTAAATCATATTATTAATACAAAGCAAATAGTAAAGTTTAAAGCTGATAATTTACACTTGAACCAAGAGAACTGAATTTCATTCCGAATTACGTCTCACATGTTATCTCATGTATACGTTTATTGAAGTTAACAGTACACACAGTGGTCACTAACAACTCTACGTTGTCAACCACCTTGAAGTCACACATTGCATGTCATTATCTCTGCATGCCGTTTGTTATGAGTAATAAATAATTTCGATTTCTAAGTGCATAACTCAAATGGAATTCATAGAAAGGAATTTTTCATGTCATCTAGTATACTTGACTTACCATTAAGTTAATGAATAATTATATAAGAAATTCCCATTTGTGGACAAATTTGTGCCCAATTTGTAAATATAACATATTCTTTCTAATAGATTCGCATCACAGTCCTAAATGTTCAGATCACATTAATAATACAAGGCAAAGAGTGAAGTTTAAAGCTGAAAAATCTTCTAAATTAGATTTCACTGAATGAATCTGGGGATTGTTAGTGTCAAAACAAACTGTCTATGCGACAACTGACATTGTTGTCATGGTGATCATCAGCATCGTCATCACCATTATCAGCTTCAGCATCATCATCATCATCGTCATTATCAAAATGAATACATGTTGGCGAAGTGAATTTTACATCAACAATATGGACACAAATCAAAACCAAACAAGTGTTCGTACCAATGTGGACTGAGTGTAATGCGTATTAAACGATATGGCATAATAAACTGGAGTATACTCATCAAAATTGTTCATGTGATAACGGGACGGACATTGGTAACAATAATACAAAGATATGAATAACAATAACAATATTGTTTAAAGAAGGAGGATCAAAGTAATGTAGATACAATTAGGGAACATATATATATATAATTATATATAAACCGAACTAGTTTCACGGTTATTGTGCATGTTAAGCGGAAAGCTTCGACGTACATGGCTGAAGGTGAAGCCTTCAGACGGCGATGAAATCCTTCCACCGAGCGGTTGGATTGCGGGTGGTAGGCGGTTGTTTCGAAGTGCATAGATCCAAGGAGTTTGGACACTGAGTAGAACAATCCGGATTTAGACTGACGTCTATGGTCTGTCATTGTTGTAGATGGACAAGCAGAGTTTGCTAACTATCGTTTGACAAAGACGCTAGCAATCGTACACTGGCTATTTACTTGCCGTAGTTGACCTTTACTCAGTCAGGCTGGGTGATGTTCTGAAATTCTATGATGTGCTTACCGAATCGTGTGTTCAATGTTACTGGCTTCACAGGAGCAGTATATGCATGTAGATAACTAAATGAATAAATAAATAAGTAAGTTTTATTCGCAAGTATCATTGTGTACATGAGAGCATGCCAGTTTACAGTCATGATCAGAACGATATGAGTTTACATTCCTAAATATATTTCGACACTGTTACTGTAAGCATATTTATAACATAAAATCAGTTGAATTGAAAACCAAACCAACTACAACAATGTTCACAGTACAAAGACCTTAAATATATGTATTGTGGCATGGTGTATACATTACACAGAGACGCGCGCTCGTTGACCAATTTGTTACAATTCCAAAAGCCGGCAGAGTTAGCAGAAGGGATCACATGTAGGATAAGACCAAGAGTACATGGAATTCGGGTGTTGAAGAGAAGTTATTAGTGTTGTGCCATACTTGTCTTGTACATAATCAACTACAAGTCCTAGTTACTGACGCACTTCAGTGCCAAGATACCGTGTTCGGCGGACATCTATCGTGAGGTATTTAAGTCTTGAAGGTTGATATTCTGGTAAACCTTCAAAAGAAAAGAAAAAAAGAGAAAATAGATATTGTATGTGTAGTGCACAGGTATATGGATGATTGTAAGTCGTTATTTCTGGCAAGTGAATTGTAGATGAACTTTTGATGGCCTATTGATATATTTTACTCAGACAAGTAGTCGTGTTGCGTCATTGATGTCTAATCTTTTTGAGATGTTAATGGGACCTATTATTTCTAGTGTGTCTGAATAAGTGGCTTTATCAGCCAGGAAGCTTATATCTTTGAGCGCTGTATTAAGTAGTTTGGAAAATACTGGGAGATTGTCTGCCATGCGTACTGCTGCTGGCAGATTGTTCCATATTTGACCATACCTAATCAAGTAAAAGTTTGCGCGAGCTTTTGTTTTGTAATTTTCGATTTCAACTTGAGAGAGCTTATCTCTCAGATTATAGTCCCGTGTGTAGTTACGGTATGCAATATTAGTTGAGGTGTAGGTCATATTGTGCAGCAGTTTATAGAAAAGGATTAAGTTTGTTCTTAGTCTTCTTCTCCATAAATGTTGAAGTTGGAGCATGTGACATGTAGTTTTGTAGTCTATTTTAGAATTGCGTTTGATCATCATTTGCCGTGTTAAGTGGCGTTGCACACTCTCTACTCTCATTCTATCACTTGTTCGTACTCAGAGAAGTTAATGTTGTGAGAACATTGTATGCCTAGGTGGATTACAGTGTTAGGTTTAGGGAGTTTGTGGTTGATAAGTACATGTTGCACTTTAAGCTTTGGGTCCCCAACACATGCACCCACATTTCTCAGTATTGAGTTGCAGACACCAGTCAGAGCACCATGCATGCAGTTTGGCTGTGGTTAACGTCCTTTGCAACACCTTTCTAATTCATTGTGTCCAGATTACAATAATGTTGTCATCTAAGAATTGTAATTTGAGGAAGTAGGTTTTACGGACAGTTACGTTTTGCGATTTTGTTTTCGTAGGCGTCATGTGTTTATTTATGAATTTCAGTGGGTAAGCGTTTATGCTGAGCATGTTGCGAATGGTGGTTAATTCCTCTTCCCCAGTATCCTCAGAGCACATGTATGTAGCACGTTGTGTTAGACTTTTCACTATATTCCTTTTGTATTTTAATGGAACGGAACTACAGAAATGAGTATACTAGCGAAATCACGTTGATTTTGTATATTCGCGTATTTTAATTATTATAAGTGTAATCACGATATACAGTTCTTTGCATAAATTCCAAAAAATTTGTCACCTCTTAATTGCAACTTAACTCTTACGTAACTGTTTTGACGACCAAATTTCTTATAATTACTTGACCGCTTTCTTCTCAATATATATTACGTAATCAACAATATGGCAACCCATTCACTTGTCATTTGCATACTTCCAAAACGATAACTACCTTATTCACCTTCATGTCGTAATTGCTTTGTTAATTAGTCGTAATTATTTCGCGAACACCCTCAGACCTGTAAAATTATTATGTAACACACCACCAATTATTTGGTAACGACAGCAGTAAATACAAATGCTTGTGTAAAGTCATTCATAAAGTAGACATTGGAAAGTTGAAAAGATGATGTGAGTGTGATTAATTAGAGTTCTTAAGTCGAATAAGATTTGGTGGAAAGATTTCATAAATCCCAAAAGGTCGGATGACTTGAAATTTTGAATGATTATTGGAAGTACTATAAAGTTGCTGAAAAGGAGTATGCGCATAATACATAACATAGCACGAACAAGCATAATGCGAAGATAATAATAATGGTAATAATAATAGGAGTTGATCATGTTTACGATGGTAGTGATAAACTGACAACTCTTGTTATGAATACATAGATTTCTTTTAATAACATAATTTCTTTTGATAACTATTGCTTTAGGGGATTGTAGTGAGCTTGCATTCATTTGTCAATTGGTTAGATTAAAAGATGACTAAATATTGTTAATGTGATCATTATCAATTAAATAAGACGCTGAATAGGTGTTAGGTTATTGATGAAGAAAATGTTTATTTAAAGACAATTATTTATTCATAGACAGACAGGCAGTTGCAACGTAGAACTTGGTACATCCGTGCGTCAGTTCAAGTTGCCATGCCTCAATTAGCAGGTAGAGATTAAATTGTCAAATCAAATCCCAGAGTGGGGAAGGTAGTAACAGAGTTAGTATTCATGGAAAGGAATAGAGACCGAGAAGATTTAAGAAAATATGATCCAGTAAAGAGAAAATTATGATAAGTTCAGAAACTTAGGATTTGGAGGAAGACAAGTAATGGATGCACCTGCGCCATTGCCAACGATTTTTAGCCATATCACCCAAAGTCTCTAACCATTTATTACGAGCGTCACGCGGACCCCAACCAGGTAGTCTGCACCTATTAACATGGCTCAGCCCAATTGTCAATGACTTCATGGACTGGTGCCATCTTTTTGTTTGGCCGCCCCTAGCTTTCATCCAGCCTACTCCTACACCAGACAGCATTGCTCGTCGAGGTAGGCGGTGGTCAGGCATACGTAACATATGTCCTAACCACCTTAGCTGATGAAGATTTACTACTTCATCAATAGGCTTACCGTATCTACCTAGTACTCTATTCCTAACCCACGTATTGCTTACTCGGTGGTCCCAGAAAACACGAGCAATGCTTCAAAGACATCTATGATCGAATACCAGGAGCCTACGAATATCCTCTATCCTTAATGGCCATGTTTCGCAACCATAAGTAAGACAGACCGAACTACTGCGCAGTAAACGCGTCCTTTGGTCAGTAGTCGGATGTCTCGCCTATGCCACAGATGACGCAAATTCCAAAAAGCTAATCGGGCCTTATGTATACGCGCAGAGACTTCAGCAGACACCAGACCGTCAGGGCTGATGAGGCTGCCAAGATAAGTGAAGTGGTCAACACATTCAACTGCCTCACTCCCTATCACTAACTTCGGTGTCGAATCAATCCAATCCTGAAGTAACATTTTGCATTTGGGTGGAGAGAATCGCATCCCAAACATCTTTACATTCATGTTTAAGGTAGTCAAAAGATTCTGCATTTATCAGCATCTTCGCCTAAGAGAACTATCTCATCTGCATATTCTAAGTCAGCTAGTTTATCTCCTGGAAGGAGGTCAACCCCGCCGAAGTCAGACGATGAAAATGTCAACTCTAAAGTATATCAATGATAAAATTAAATAAAAATGGGGAAAGCGGACAACCTTGACGAACACCACTTGTGGTAATCCGTTCTGATGACAATCTGCCATAAGCTCTCACTCGACATGTGGTGTTCGAGTAGAGAGCTTGTATAAGGTTAATGTACTTCTCTGGTACGCCTTTCATTGACAGACATTGCCACATAACCTTACGATCGATGGAGTCAAATGCCGCCTTAAAGTCAAGGAATACAACTATTGTTGGGCGTCTAAAAGTGTGTCTATGTTCTAGAACCTGCCGAAGTGTGAATAGGTGGTCTATGCAGCCACGTCCAGGTCTGAAACCACCTTGGTTCTCTCTAGTCTGCTCTTCACGAGCTTTAGTTAGGCGTCGAAGTATGATTGAAGCTAATATTTTGGACACTATATTAGTTAAGCTGATTTCCTCGGTAATTGTCACAGGAGGACTTCTGTCCTTTCTTATAGATTGGAACAATTAGTGTTTGAGACCAGTCAGGTGGATTACGCCCAATTCCCAGATTTTAGCCAGGATCCCGGTTAATCTCGCTGCTAAAACTGGACCACCATCCCTAAATATCTCAGGGGTCAACCCATCGGGTCCTGCTGCTCTACCTCGCTTTAGGTTCCCTATAGCCTTCTTAACCTCACTAAGACTTGGGGGACCAGTATTAACTTGCCATTCAGATTGCTTGGGAATGGTGGGCAACTGGGATGACGCCGAGGGCCAATTGAACTGTTCCGTAAAGTGTTCTGCCCATCGGTCCAACCTTCTGGATTGACAGTGAATAGTGCTCCCATCTATTTCTGCGATAGTTTCACTTACAGTTGGATTTTTGATGCCCGTTTCCTTGATAAGTCTGAACAGTTGCCTACTGTTACCTATTGCCGCTGCCTTTTCTATCTCTTTAGATTTCGCCACCCACCACTGCTCACGATCATTTCGTAAGCTTTTAACCAGTTTGCGTTTAAGTTGCCTTCGCTCCTCATCGTATTTAGGACTAGACGGGATGTGTTGCCGAGCATCTATCAGTTCAGTAGATGCAGCTGAAATCCACTGAGTTTTCCTAACTTTTGGTTTAGTTACTAGTAGATATCACTGCTGTTTCAACAGCTTTTTTGGATATCATTCCAAGCTGACTCGGGGTGGGTATCGTCTATACAGTTCACTAATTGGTTTTTAAGTTGTTCCTGAAATATATTCTTGACTTTTTCATCATTAAGTTGGACTCTTATGGGGATCTTTGCCGTGGGTCTTTTACGTCCAGTGAGACGCAGACTAATACGCGCCGTATTAAAGCGTGGTCTGAGTCTAAACATGTGCTCCAAAATGAGCGGCAGTCTTCTATCGAGCCTCTCCAACGGTGGCTGATAGCAATGTGGTCTATTTGAGACCAACGTTGAGTTGACTGTGGAGGCCGCCATGTAAACTTATGTCTTTCTTTATGTTTAAGTTAGTGCTTGCGAGAAATAGACGATTATCTGAGCACAGTGTAATAAACGGTAGCATTATCTGTTGTTG
>JALJAT010000567.1:0-12833 GCA_034768735.1 Schistosoma mekongi | reverse complement strand
TAACTCTTTAACATATCAGTTCCGAAACAACTGAATGGCAATACAAAAAATTCTGGAATTAAATCATATGCAACTGAAATATATGGCTTGCCAACTAATAAGATAGCTACGTGAAATAAAAGTTGATCCGGATCCGAAATCCCAAATTTTTTGACATTTATTATGAAGAGAGGAAACTATCAACACCCTAGAATACTTGCTGTCCGTGTGATCAGTAGGTAAATGGAAAATTAAACCACCAATTGTGATAAACAGGTTACAGCCCGCAATGCTGGAGTTAGATGATTTGCGAATCTACGATAGTTTAGTCACAGAATACACCGGTTAGTGAAAACGGCTATTTTGAATAACATTCCCATGATATCTCGTGAACGCCTGCTCCGATTCTCACCATTCTTGCTGCATTCGAATTGGGAAAAGAATGCGAGTGTCTAGCGATGATATTTCGACATGTTGGCGAATTGACAACTACACTAACAGTATTATTGATTGGTTTTTAAAAGCCAATTTCCATGATATCTCGTGAACGCCTGCTCCGATTCTCACCATTCTTGCTGCATTCGAATGGGATGCGAGTCTCTAGCGATGACATGTCGACATGTTGGCGAATTGCCAACTACACAGAGAATCATTAATCGGTTTGTAAAAGCCAATTTCCATGATATCTCGTGAACGCCTGCTCCAATTCTCACCATTCTTGCTGCATTCGAATTGGGATGCGAGTCTCTAGCGAGGACATGTCGACATGTTGGCGAATTGCCAACTACACTAAGAGAATCATCGATCGGTTTGTAAAATCCAATTTCCATGATATCTCGTGAACGCCTGCTCCGATTCTCACCATTCTTGCTGCATTCGAATTGGGATGCGAGTGTCTAGCGATGATATTTCGACATGTTGGCGAATTGACAACTACACTAACAGTATTATTGATTGGTTTGTGAAAGCCAATTTCCATGATATCTCGTGAACGCCTGCTCCGATTCTCACCATTCTTGCTGCATTCGAATTGGAATGGGAGTCTCTATCGATGACATGTTCACGTGTTGGCTAATAAACAAATAAACAGAGAATCATTAATCGGTTTGTAAAAGCCAATTTCCATGATATCTCGTGAACGCCTGCTCCGATTCTCACCATTCTTGCTGCATTCGAATTGGGATGCGAGTCTCTAGCGATGACATGTCGACATGTTAGCGAATTGCCAACTACACTAAGAGAATCATCAATCGGTTTGTAAAATCCAATTTCCATGATATCTCGTGAACGCCATGCTCCGATTCTCACCATTCTTGCTGCATTCGAATTGGGATGCGAGTGTCTAGCGATGACTATTTCGACATGTTGGCGAATTGACACTACACTAAACATATTTGATTCGGTTTGTGAAAGCCAATTTCCATGATATCTCGTGAACGCCTGCTCCGATTCTCACCATTCTTGCTGCATTTCGAATTGGGAATGCGAGTCTCTAGCGATGACATGTCGACGTGTTGGCGAATTAAACAAATAACAGAGAATCATCTATCGGTTTGTAAAAGCCAATTCCCATGATATCTCGTGAACGCCTGCTCCGATTCTCACCATTCGTGCTGCATTCGAAGTGGGATGCGAGTCGTCTAGCGATGACATGTCGACATGTTGGCGATTGACAACTACACTAAGCAGAATATTGATTCGGTTGTAAAAGCCATTTCCATGATATCTCGTGAACGCCTGCTCCGATTCTCACCATTCTTGCTGCATTCGAATTGGAATGGGAGTCTCTATCGATGACATGTTCACGTGTTGGCTAATAAACAAATAAACAGAGAATCATTAATCGGTTTGTAAATGCCAATTTCCATGATATCTCGTGAACGCCTGCTCCGATTCTCACCATTCTTGCTGCATTCGAATTGGGATGCGAGTCTCTAGCGAGGACATGTCGACATGTTAGCGAATTGCCAACTACACTAAGAGAATCATCAATCGGTTTGTAAAATCCAATTTCCATGATATCTCGTGAACGCCTGCTCCGATTCTCACCATTCTTGCTGCATTCGAATTGGGATGCGAGTGTCTAGCGATGACATTTCGACATGTTGGCGAATTGCCAAATACACAGAGAATCATCAATCGGTTTGTAAAAGCCAATTTCCATGATATCTCGTGAACGCCTGCTCCGATTCTCACCATTCTTGCTGCATTCGAATTGGGAATGCGAGTCTCTAGCGATGACATGTCGACATGTTGGCGAATTGCCAAATACACAGAGAATCATCGATCGGTTGTAAAAGCCAATTTCCATGATATCTCGTGAACGCCTGCTCCGATTCTCACCATTCTTGCTGCATTCGAATTGGGATGCGAGTGTCTAGCGATGACATGTCGACATGTTGGCGAATTGACAACTACACTAAGGAATCATTAATCGGTTTGTAAATGAAAATTTCCATGATATCTCGTGAACGCCTGCTCCGATTCTCACCATTCTTGCTGCATTCGAATTGGGATGCGAGTCTCTAGCGATGACATGTCGACATGTTGGCGAATTGCCAACTACACTAAGAGAATCATTGATCGGTTTGTAAAAGCCAATTTCCATGATATCTCGTGAACGCCTGCTCCGATTCTCACCATTCTTGCTGCATTCGAATTGGGATGCGAGTCTCTAGCGATGACATGTCGACATGTTGGCGAATTGCCAACTACACTATGAGTATCATTGATTGGTTTTTAAAAGACCAAATTCCATGATACCTCGTGAACGCCTGCTCGATTCTCACCATTCTTGCTGCATTCGAATTGGGATGCGAGTCTCTAGCGATAATATGTCGACATGTTGGCGAATTGCCAACTACACTAGAGAATCATTGATCGGTTTGTAAAAGCCATTTCCATGATATCTCGTGAACGCCTGCTCCGATTCTCACCATTCTTGCTGCAGTCGAATTGGGATGCGAGTCTCTAGCGATGACATGTCGACATGTTGGCGAATTGACAACTACACTAGAGAATCATTGATCGGTTTGTAAAAGACAATTCCATGATATCTCGTGAACGCCTGCTCCGATTCTCACCATTCTTGCTGCATTCGAATTGGGATGCGAGTCTCTAGCGATGACATGTCGACGTGTTGGCCAATTGAACAAATACACTAGAGATCATTGATCGGTTTGTAAAAGCCAATTTCCATGATATCTCGTGAACGCCTGCTCCGATTCTCACCATTCTTGCTGCATTCGAATTGGGATGCGAGTCTCTAGCGATGACTATTCGACATGTTGGCGAATTGCCAACTACACTAAGAGTATCATTGATTGGTTTTTAAAAGCCAAATTCCATGATATCTTGTGAACGCCTGCTCCCATTCTCACCATTCTTGCTGCATTCGAATTGGGATGCGAGTCTCTAGCGATAATATGTCGACATGTTGGCGAATTGCCAACTACACAGAGAATCTTGAATCGGTTTGTAAAAGCCAATTTCCATGATATCATCTGTGAACGCCTGCTCCGATTCTCACCATTCTGCTGCATTCGAATTGGGATGCGAGTCTCTAGCGAGAATATGTCGACATGTTGGCGAAATTGCCAACTACACAGAGGAATCAGTCGATCGGTTTGTAAAAGACCTATTTCCATGATATCTCGTGAACGCCTGCTCCCGATTCTCACCATTCTTTCTTGCATTCGAATTGGGATGCGAGTCTCTAGCGATGACATGTCGACATGTTGGCGAATTGCCAACTACACAGAGAATCATCGATCGGTTTGTAAAAGCCAATTTCCATGATATCTCGTGAACGCCTGCTCCGATTCTCACCATTCTTGTCTGCATTCGAATTGGGATGCGAGTGTCTAGCGATGACATTTCGACATGTTGGCGAATTGACAACTACACTAACGAATCATTGAATCGTTTGTGAAAGCCAATTTCCATGATATCTCGTGAACGCCTGCTCCGATTCTCACCAGGTCTTGCTGCATTCGAATTGGATTGCGAGTCTCTATCGATGACATGTCGACTTTGGGCGAATTGCACAAACTAAACAGAGAATCATTAGATCGTTTGTAAATGAGCAGAGTTCCATGATATCTCGTGTAACGCCTGCTCCGATTCTCACCATTCTTGCTGCATTCGAATTGGGGATGCGAGTCTGCTAGCGATGACGATGTCGACGATGTTGGCGAATTGACACTACACTAAAAGGAGATCTGATCGGTTTGTAAGGCCAATTGCCATGATATCTCGTGAACGCCTGCTCCGATTCCTCACCAGTCTTGCTGCATTCGAATTGGGAGGCGAGTGTCTAGCGATGATATTTCGACATGTTGGCGAATTGCCAAATACACAGAGAATCATCATCGGTTTGTAAAAGCCAATTTCCATGATATCTCGTGAACGCCTGCTCCGATTCTCACCATTCTTGCTGCTTCGAATTGGGATGCGAGTCTCTAGCGATGACATGTCGACATGTTGGCGAATTGCCACTACACAGAGAATCATCGATCGGTTTGTAAAGCCATTTCCATGATATCTCGTGAACGCCTGCTCCGATTCTCACCATTCTTGCTGCATTCGAATTGGGATGCGAGTCTCTAGCGATGACATGTCGACATGTTGGCGAATTGCCAACTACACAGAGAATCATCGATCGTTTGTAAAAGCCAATTTCCATGATATCTCGTGAACGCCTGCTCCGATTCTCACCATTCTTGCTGCATTCGAATTGGGATGCGAGTGTCTAGCGATGATATTTCGACATGTTGGCGAATTGACAACTACACTAACAGTATTATTGATTGGTTTGTGAAAGCCAATTTCCATGATATCTCGTGAACGCCTGCTCCGATTCTCACCATTCTTGCTGCATTCGAATTGGGATGGAGTCTCTAGCGATGACATGTCCGAGGTGTTGCTAATTAACAAATAAACTAGAGAATCATATCGGTTTGTAAAAGCCAATTTCCATGATATCTCGTGAACGCCTGCTCCGATTCTCACCATTCTTGCTGCATTCGAATTGGGATGCGAGTCTCTAGCGATGACATGTCGACATGTTGGCGAATTGCCAACTACACTAGAGAATCATCGATCGGTTTGTTAAATGACAATTTCCATGATATCTCGTGAACGCCTGCTCCGATTCTCACCATTCTTGCTGCATTCGAATTGGGATGCGAGTGCTCTAGCGATGACATGTCGACATGTTGGCGAATTGCCAAATACACAGAGAATCATCAATCGGTTTGTAAAATCCAATTTCCATGATATCTCGTGAACGGCCTGCTCCGATTCTCACCATTCTTCTGCATTCGAATTGGGATGCGAGTCTCTATCGATGATATGTCGACATGTTGTCGAATTGACAACTACTCACAGAGAATCATCGAGTCGGTTTGTAAAGCCAATTTTCACATGATATCTCGTGAACGCCCTGCTCCGATTCTCCCATTCTTGCTGCATTCGAATTGGGATGCGAGTGCCTAGCGATGACATTTCCACATGGTATCGAATTGGCCAACTACCCCAGATAATCATCAATCGTTTGTAAAATCCAATTCCATGTAATCTCGTGAACGCCATCTCCGATTCTCACCATTCTTGCTGTCATTCGAATTGGGATGCGAGTGTCTAGCGATTATATTTCGACATTGTTGGATTGACACTATCAACTAACAGTATATTTTAATTGGTTTTGTGAAAGCCAATTTCCTGCTATCGCCGTGAACGCCTTCTCCGATTCCTCACCATTCTTGCTTGCATTCGACATGGAATGGAGTCTCTATCGCATACATGTTCACGTGTTGGCTAATAAACAAATAAACAAGAATCATTAAGTCGGTTTTGTAAAAGCCAATTTCCATGATATCTCGTGAACGCCGCTTCCAATTCCTCACCATTCTTCTGCATTCGACTTGTGCGATTCTCTAGCTGAGGACATGTCGACCTGTTAGCGAATTGCCAACTACACTAAGAGAATCCATCAATCGGTTGTGTAAAAGCATTTCCATGATATCTCGTGAACGCCTGCTCCGATTCTCACCATTCTTGCTGCTTCGAATTGGATGCGAGTGTCTAGCGATGATAATTTCGACATGTTTGCGAATTGACACTAACAACACTAACGTATTCTGATTGGTTTGTGAAAGCCAATGCCATGATATCTCGTGAACGCTGCTCCGTTTCTCACCATGCTTTGCTCCCCCCCACCCCCCCCCACCCCCCCCCCCACCGATTCGAATTGGAATGGGAGTCTCTATCGATGACATGTTCACGTGTTGGCTAATAAACAAATAACAGAGAATCATTAATCGTTTTGTCAAGACAATTTCCTTATATCTCGTGAACGCCTGCTCCGTTCCACCTTCTGCTGCATTGATTGGGATGCGAGTCCTCTAGCGATGACATTCCACATGTTTGCGAATCCAACGACAAGTAATCATTAATCGTTTTGTAAAAGCATATTTCCATGATATCTCGTTGCTCCGATCTCACATTCTTCTGCATTCGAATTGGGATGCGCAGTCTCTAGCGAGGACTTCGACCATGTTGGCGAATTGCCACACACAGAGAATCATCGTCGTTGTAAAAGCCAATTTCCATGATATCTCGTGAACGCCTGCTCCGATTATCACCATTCTGCTGCTTCGAATTGGGGGATGGAGTTCTGCGATGATATTTCGAACCTGTTGGCGATTGACAACTAACTAACAGTATTATTGATTGGTTTTGTGAAAGCCAATTTCCATGATATCTCGTGAACGCCTGCTCCGATTCTCACCATTCTGTCTTGCATTCAATTGGAATGGGAGTCCCTCTATCGATGACATGTTTTTCACTGTTTGGCTATAAACAAATAAACAGAGAATCATTAATCGGTTGTAAAAGCCATTCCATGATATCTCGTGAACGCCTGCTCCGATTCTCACCATTCTGCTGCATTCGAATTGGATGCGAGTCTCTAGCGAGGACATGTCGACATGTTAGCGAATTGCCAACTACACTAAGAGAATCATCAATCGGTTTGTAAAAGCATATTTCCATGATATCTCGTGAACAGCCTGACTCCGATTCTCACCATTCTTGCTGCATTCGAAATTGGATTCGAGTGTCTAGCGATGACATGTCGACATGTTGGCGAATTGCCAAATACACAGAGAATCATCGAATCGGGTTTGTAAAAGCAATTCCATGATATCTCGTGAACGCCTGCTCCGATTCTCACTCATTCTTGCTGCATTCGAATTGGGATGCGAGTCTCTAGCGATGACATGTCGACATGTTGGCGAATTGCCAACTACCCAGAGATCATCGATCGGTTTGTAAAAGCAGCCAATTTACATGATATCTCTGAACGCCTGCTCCGATTCTCACCATTCTTGCTGCCATTCGAATTGGGATGCGAGTGTCTAGCGATGATATTTCGACAATGTTGGCGAATTGACAACTACACTAACAGTATTATTGATTGGTTTGTGAAAGCCAAGTTTCCATGATATCTCGTGAACGCTGCTCCGATTCTCACCATTCTTGCTGCATTCGAATGGGAATGGGAGTCTCTATCGATGACATGTTTCACGTGTTGGCTAATAAACAAATAAACAGAGAATCATTAATCGGTTTTGTAAAAAGCCATTTCCATGATATCTCGTGAACGCCTCTCCGATTCTCACCATTCTTGCTGCATTCGAATTGGGATGCGAGTCTCTAGCGAGGACATGTCGACATGTTAGCGAATTGCCAACTACACTAAGAGAATCATCAATCGGTTTGTAAAATCCAATTTCCATGATATCTCGTGAACGCCTGCTCCGATTCTCACCATTCTTGCTGCATTCGAATTGGGATGCGAGTGTCTAGCGAGTGACATGTCGACATGTTGGCGAATTGCCAATACACAAGAGAATCATCAATCGGTTTGTAAAAGTCAAATTTCCATGATATCTCGTGAACGCCTGCTCCGATTCTCACCATTCTTGCTGGCATTCGATTGGGATGCGAGTGTCTAGCGAGACATTTCACATGTTGGCGAATTGCCAACTACACAGAGAATCATCAATCGTTTGTAAAAGCATATTTCCATGATATCTCGTGAACTGCCTGCTCCGATTCTCACCAATTCTTGCTGCATTCGAATTGGGATGCGAGTGTCTAGCGGATGATATGGCGACTGTTGTCGAATTGACAACTACACTAAGAGATACATTATTGGGTTTGTAAAGCCAATTTCCATGATATCTCGTGAACGCCTGCTCCGATTCTCACCATTCTTGCTGCATTCGAATTGGGATGCGAGTCTCTAGCGCATGACATGTCGACATGTTGAGGAATTGCCAACGTACACAGAGAATCATCGATCGGTTTGTAAAAGCCAATTTCCATGAGTATCTCGTGAACGCCTGCTCCGATTCTCACCATTCTTGCTGCATTCGAATTGGGATCGAGTCTCTACGATGACATGGCGACATGTTGCGAATTGCCAATACACAGAGAATCTCATCGGTTTGTAAAGACATATTTCCATGATATCTCGTGAACGCCTGCTCCGATTCTCACCATTCGTGCTGCATTCGAATTGGGATGCGAGTGTCTAGCGATGATATGTCGACATGTTGGCGAATTGCCAACTACACAAGAAGCATCGATCGGTTTGTAAAGCAATTTCCATGATATCTCATGAACGCCTGCTCCCGATTCTCACCATTCTTGCTGCATTCGAATTGGATGCGAGTGTCTAGCGATGATATTTCGACATGTTGGCGAATTGACAACTACACTAACAGTATTATTGATTGGTTTGTGAAGCCATTTCTCATGATAGTCCGTGAACGCCTGCTCCGATTCTCACCATTCTTGCTGCATTCGAATTGGAATGGGAGTCTCTATCGATGACATGTTCACGTGTTGGCTAATAAACAAATAACAGAGAATCATTAATCGTTTGTAAAAGCCCATTTCCATGATATCTCGTGAACGCCTGCTCCGATTCTCACCATTCTTGCTGCATTCGAATTGGGATGCGAGTCTCTAGCGAGGACATGTCGACATGTTAGCGAATTGCCAACTACACTAAGAGAATCATCAATCGGTTTGTAAAATCCAATTTCCATGATATCTCGTGAACGCCTGCTCCGATTCTCACCATTCTTGCTGCATTCGAATTGGGATGCGAGTGTCTAGCGATGACATTTCGACATGTTGGCGAATTGCCAACTACACAGAAGATCATCAATCGGTTTGGAAAGCATATTCCATGATATCTCGTGAACGCCTGCTCCGATTCTCACCATTCTTGCTGCATTCGAATTGGGATGCGAGTCTCTAGCGATGACATGTCGACATGTTGGCGAATTGCCAACTACACAGAGAATCATCAATCGGTTTGTAAAAGCATATTTCCATGATATCTCGTGAACGCCTGCTCCGATTCTCACCATTCTTGCTGCATTCGAATTGGGATGCGAGTCTCTAGCGATGACATGTCGACATGTTGGCGAATTGCCAACTACACAGAGAATCATCGATCGGTTTGTAAAAGCCAATTCCATGATATCTCGTGAACGCCTGCTCCGATTCTCACCATTCTTGCTGCATTCGAATTGGGATGCGAGTGTCTAGCGATGATATTTCGACATGTTGGCGAATTGACAACTACACTAACAGTATTATTGATTGGTTTGTGAAAGCCAATTTCCATGATATCTCGTGAACGCCTGCTCCGATTCTCACCATTCTTGCTGCATTCGAATTGGGATGCGAGTCTCTAGCGAGGACATGTCGACATGTTGGCGAATTGCCAACTACACAGAGAATCATCAATCGGTTTGTAAAAGCCAATTTCCATGATATCTCGTGAACGCCTGCTCCGATTCTCACCATTCTTGCTGCATTCGAATTGGGATGCGAGTGTCTAGCGATGATATTTCGACATGTTGGCGAATTGACAACTACACTAACAGTATTATTGATTGGTTTGTGAAAGCCAATTTCCATGATATCTCGTGAACGCCTGCTCCGATTCTCACCATTCTTGCTGCATTCGAATTGGGATGCGAGTCTCTAGCGAGGACATGTCGACATGTTAGCGAATTGCCAACTACACAGAGAATCATCAATCGGTTTGTAAAAGCATATTTCCATGATATCTCGTGAACGCCTGCTCCGATTCTCACCATTCTTGCTGCATTCGAATTGGGATGCGAGTGTCTAGCGATGATATTTCGACATGTTGGCGAATTGCCAACTACACAGAGAATCATCGATCGGTTTGTAAAAGCCAATTTCCATGATATCTCGTGAACGCCTGCTCCGATTCTCACCATTCTTGCTGCATTCGAATTGGGATGCGAGTGTCTAGCGATGATATTTCGACATGTTGGCGAATTGACAACTACACTAACAGTATTATTGATTGGTTTGTGAAAGCCAATTTCCATGATATCTCGTGAACGCCTGCTCCGATTCTCACCATTCTGCTGCATTCGAATTGGGATGCGAGTCTCTATCGATGACATGTTCACGTGTTGGCTAATAAACAAATAAACAGAGAATCATTAATCGGTTTGTAAATGAAATTCCATGATATCTCGTGAACGCCTGCTCCGATTTCACCATTCTGGAGGCATTCGAATTGGGATTCGAGTCACTAGCGGTGACAGTCGACGTGTTGGCTAATAACAATAAAAAGGAGGAATCATTAATCTGTGTGTAATGAAAACTTTCCATGATATCTCGTGAACGCCGGCCTCCATTCTACACCATTCTGGGCTGCTTCGAAGTGGGATGCGAGTCTGCTAGGATGACATATCGACATTTTGGCGAATTGCCAACTACATAAGAAGATCATGATGGTTTTTAAAAGCCAACATTTCACATGATACCTGGTGAACGCATCTCGATTTATCCATTTCTTGCTGAATTCGAATCTGGGTGCGAGTCTCTAGCGAAATATGTCGACATGTGGCGAATTGCACTACACAGAGAATCATCGATAGGTTTGTAAAAGCCATTTCCAGGAATATCTCGTTGAACCCCTGCTCCGATTCTCACCATTCTTGCTGCATTCGAACCCAACAAAAAAAAACTGTGTGCGAGCCGAGCGATGACATGTCGACCATGTTGGCGATTGACAAACTACCAGAGCATCATCGAATCGTTTGGTAAAAGTACAATTCCATGCTTAAAAACAATCTCGTGAACGCACCTGCTCCGATTCCCACATTAGTGCTGCATTCGAATTGGGTTATGGAGCTCTAGCGAGACAATCTCGACATGTTGGCGGAATGGACATACACTAAGAGAATCATCGACGGTTTGTAAAAGACAATTTCATGATATCTCGTTGAACCGCCTGCTCCGATCTCACCATTCTTGCTGCTTCGACTGTGGTGCGGTCTCTAGCGATGACATGGCGACAGTTGGGAATTGCCAATACACAGAGATCATCGATTCGGTTTTGTAAAAGCCAATTTCCATGATATGCTCGTGAACGCCTGCTCCGATTCTCACCATTCGTGCTGCATTCGAATGGGATGCGAGTGTCTAGCGTGCTATTTCGACTGTTGCCGAATTGGACAACTACCCTAACAGTATATTGATTGGTTGTGAAACCAATTTCCATGATTCTCGGAACGCCTGCTCCGATTCTCACCAGTCTGGCATAGATGCAATGGGATCTCTATCGATACATGTTCACGTCGTGGCTAATAAACAAATAAACACGAGATCATTAATCGGTTTGAAAAAGCCAATTTCCATGATATCTCGTGTGAAGCCTGCTCCGATTCTCACCCATCTGGCTGCATTCGAATTGGGATCGGTTCTAGCGATGACAGGTCGACGTGTTGGCTAATTAACAAATAAAAAAGAATCATTAATCGGTTTGTAAGCAATTTCCATGATATCTCGTGAACGCTGCTAGGAGTATCACCATTCTTGCTGCATTCGAATTGGGATGCGAGTTCTCTTGCGATGACATGTCGACATGTTGGCGATATTGCGACTACACTAAGAGAATGTTGACGGTTTGGTAAAAAGCCGATTTCCATGATATCTCGTGAAAGCATGCTCCGATTTTCACCATTTGGATGCATTCGAATTGGGATGCGAGGGTCATAGCGATGTATTCAACATGTTGGCGGAATTGACACCCTACACTAACAGTTTTGTCCGTTATTATTGATGGTTTTTGTAAAGCCAACTTTCCATTGATATCTCGAGTGACAGCCCTGCTCCGATTCTCAAATCTTGCTGCATTAGAATATTGGAATGGGAGTCTCTATCGATGGACATGTCAGTGTTGGCTAATAAACCCAAATAAACAGGAGAATCATTAATCGGGTTTAAAAGACAATTTCCATGATAGTCTCGTGAACGCCTGCTTCCGATTTTCACCATTCTTGCTGCATTCGAACTGTGATGCGAGTCTCTATCGATGACATGTCGCCATGGGGGGGGATGGCGAATGCCACTAGCCCGAGAATCATCGAACGTTTTGGGTAAAGCAATTTCCCCTGATATCTCGTGAAACCCTGGCTCACGATTCTCACCATTCTGGGCGTGTGCCTTCGAATGGATCGAGGGTCCTAGCGTGATATGATTCACATGTTCGGAATTGACACTACACTAACAGTATATATTCATTGTTTGTGAAAGCCAATGCCATGTAGCGCGTGGAACGGGCCCTGCTCCTTTTCTCACGGCCGTCGTCTTGTCTGGGGGCATTCGAATTGGATGGGATTCTCTCTATCATGCCATGATCACGTGGGGGCTATAAACAAATAAACAGAGAATCATAATCGTTTGGTAAAAGCCATGTTCCATGATACTCGGTGAACGCCTGCTCC
>JALJAT010000566.1:0-12865 GCA_034768735.1 Schistosoma mekongi | reverse complement strand
GATATTTTTTATTATTTTATGCAATGCTTCGTTCTATAAATTCTAAGGTTGGTGGGCTGGTCTTAGTTATATTGTTTTTGTTGGTTTTGTGGTTTCCAAGGAAGAATTTTAGATCTATTTATGTTTTTAGTCGTCAGGTGTGTTTTTGATTGGTAGTTAGTTTATTTGTTGCTTTAAGATATTTGGGTGGATGTCATGCTGAGTATCCTTATATAGATGTTAGTAAGGTTTGTAGATTAATGATGTTGAGTATTTATTTATTTATAAGTTTTTTTGGATTATTCGTTATATTCATATATGGTGTGTAAGGATTATATTTTTTCTTGTTTATGTTCATATTGGTCGTAGATTGTATTATAGAAGTTATCGTATGATAGGGGTTTGAAAAGTTGGGTTTTTTATTTATGTTATTTTAATGGTAGAAGCTTTTCTTGGATATATTTTACCGTGGCATCAAATGTCATATTGAGCTGCTACTGTTTTGACTTCTATTATACTTAGTGTGCCTGTTGTTGGGGGTTTAATATTTAGTTATGTTGTTGGTGGTTTTTCAGTAACATTAATTGATACATTAGTTCGTGTATTTCCTGTGCATATAAGTTTAGGATTTATTTTATTAGGATTAATAGTTTTACATTTGTTTTATTTGCATCAAAGTGGTTCTACTAGTCCATTGTTTTTTTATAAAGGATATAGTGATTGTGTGTATTTTCATAGATATCATACGATTAAGGATTTGTTTGCTTTTATGGTAGTAATAGTTTTTAGTAATTTTTTAGTTTTAGTTGATCCTAAAATTATATTGGATGTGGAAGCTTTTATTGTAGCTAATCCATTAGTTACTCCGGATAGTATAAAGCCCGAGTGATATTTTTTATTATTTTATGCAATGCTTCGTTCTATAAATTCTAAGGTTGGTGGGCTGGTCTTAGTTATATTGTTTTTGTTGGTTTTGTGGTTTCCAAGGAAGAATTTTAGATCTATTTATGTTTTTAGTCGTCAGGTGTGTTTTTGATTGGTAGTTAGTTTATTTGTTGCTTTAAGATATTTGGGTGGATGTCATGCTGAGTATCCTTATATAGATGTTAGTAAGGTTTGTAGATTAATGATGTTGAGTATTTATTTATTTATAAGTTTTTTTGGATTATTCGTTATATTCATATATGGGTGTAAGGATTATATTTTTTCTTGTTTATGTTCATATTGGTCGTAGATTGTATTATAGAAGTTATCGTATGATAGGGGTTTGAAAAGTTGGGTTTTTTATTTATGTTATTTTAATGGTAGAAGCTTTTCTTGGATATATTTTACCGTGGCATCAAATGTCATATTGAGCTGCTACTGTTTTGACTTCTATTATACTTAGTGTGCCTGTTGTTGGGGGTTTAATATTTAGTTATGTTGTTGGTGGTTTTTCAGTAACATTAATTGATACATTAGTTCGTGTATTTCCTGTGCATATAAGTTTAGGATTTATTTTATTAGGATTAATAGTTTTACATTTGTTTTATTTGCATCAAAGTGGTTCTACTAGTCCATTGTTTTTTTATAAAGGATATAGTGATTGTGTGTATTTTCATAGATATCATACGATTAAGGATTTGTTTGCTTTTATGGTAGTAATAGTTTTTAGTAATTTTTTAGTTTTAGTTGATCCTAAAATTATATTGGATGTGGAAGCTTTTATTGTAGCTAATCCATTAGTTACTCCGGATAGTATAAAGCCCGAGTGATATTTTTTATTATTTTATGCAATGCTTCGTTCTATAAATTCTAAGGTTGGTGGGCTGGTCTTAGTTATATTGTTTTTGTTGGTTTTGTGGTTTCCAAGGAAGAATTTTAGATCTATTTATGTTTTTAGTCGTCAGGTGTGTTTTTGATTGGTAGTTAGTTTATTTGTTGCTTTAAGATATTTGGGTGGATGTCATGCTGAGTATCCTTATATAGATGTTAGTAAGGTTTGTAGATTAATGATGTTGAGTATTTTATTTATTTATAAGTTTTTTTGGATTATTCCGCTTAAGATAGATAGTCGTTTATTAATTAGATGTAGATCTATATAAATATATGATTTGTGAATTTATATAAATTTGGTAGTTAAAGAATAGATGTTAATTGTTATGTTATTATGTGGAGGTGGTTTAGTATTAATAAGTTTATTGATATGTGGTCATCATTTGTTTAAATATTTAATAGTTTTAGAGAGTTATAAAATTCTATTGTTGTTAGTTTGTTTATTAATGAAAATTAATGATTGTCATATAGTATTCATTTCGATGATGGCTTTATTTGTTTTAGAAGTTTCAGTAATGTTGATAGTTGTTGGTACTAAAATATGTCAGGGTTCTTTGCGTATTTCTATTGGTTTTTAACTGGATTTATTGTTACATTTATATATTTATTAATTTTTTATGTTTGAATATGATATTCTAATTGTTCAATGATGATTCTTGGTGTAAAGAAATATTTATGTGGTGGTTGGGTGATATTGGATAAATTGTCATGTTTGATGTTAACATTAACCTTAATTATATGTCTTGTTTTGTGATTAGTTGAAGTTAAGAGTGTAGTTTTGTATATAAGAATTGCTAGATCTATATAAATATATGATTTGTGAATTTATATAAATTTGGTAGTTAAAGAATAGATGTTAATTGTTATGTTATTATGTGGAGGTGGTTTAGTATTAATAAGTTTATTGATATGTGGTCATCATTTGTTTAAATATTTAATAGTTTTAGAGAGTTATAAAATTCTATTGTTGTTAGTTTGTTTATTAATGAAAATTAATGATTGTCATATAGTATTCATTTCGATGATGGCTTTATTTGTTTTAGAAGTTTCAGTAATGTTGATAGTTGTTGGTACTAAAATATGTCAGGGTTCTTTGCGTATTTCTATTGGTTTTTAACTGGATTTATTGTTACATTTATATATTTATTAATTTTTTATGTTTGAATATGATATTCTAATTGTTCAATGATGATTCTTGGTGTAAAGAAATATTTATGTGGTGGTTGGGTGATATTGGATAAATTGTCATGTTTGATGTTAACATTAACCTTAATTATATGTCTTGTTTTGTGATTAGTTGAAGTTAAGAGTGTAGTTTTGTATATAAGAATTGCTAGATCTATGGTTACATATGTTGTATCTAAATCTTTAGTATTTTGGTTTTTTTACGAGCTTTCAATTATTAGAGCTTTATATTTATTGATTGTGAATAGTCCTTATCCGGAACGTTATGTTTCTAGATGATATTTTGGTGGATATATCATATTAGGGAGTGTTCCTTTATTAGTGGGGATATGTTTTGTAGGTTTAAGTAAAGGTAGATTTAAAGTTATTATGTGAGGTAATGAAGGTTCTGAGATTAGTAGGATGTATTTGTTGATAATTTTAATATTTTTAACTAAGATTCCTGTATTTCCGTTTCACGGATGATTGCCATTAGTTCATGCTGAGGCTAGTAGTCCTGTAAGTATTATATTGAGAGGTTATATAATGAAGTTAGGTTTGGTTGGATTAGTACGATTATGTGGGTGTGTATTAGTTGATTATTTATATGGTTATTCTATATTTTTATTGGGTTATAGAGTAGTTTATTTTAATTGCGGCTATGTTGGAGTGTGATGCAAAGCGTTGATTAGCTTATTTGAGTTTATCTCATATGTTAATAGGAATGTGTATATTGTTAAGTTCTTCATATTGTGGAGATTATTATGCATTTGTGTATTGTTTAGGTCATGGATTGTCGGTTTGTTTATCATTTATGATTATATGATTTGGTTATGAGATATCTGGTTCTCGTAAATGAAGTATTTTAGTTAAGATAATAGGTGGTGGTCTTATAATGCATGTTGTTGCTGGATTTATATTTTTAAATGTGTGTGGTTTTCCACCAACTTTACAATTTTTTGGTGAGTTGTGGTTAGTTATAAAATATGTTACTATTAGGGATTTTATATGTTTAATTTTAGTTAGCATTTATATATTTATTAATTTTTTATGTTTGAATATGATATTCTAATTGTTCAATGATGATTCTTGGTGTAAAGAAATATTTATGTGGTGGTTGGGTGATATTGGATAAATTGTCATGTTTGATGTTAACATTAACCTTAATTATATGTCTTGTTTTGTGATTAGTTGAAGTTAAGAGTGTAGTTTTGTATATAAGAATTGCTAGATCTATGGTTACATATGTTGTATCTAAATCTTTAGTATTTTGGTTTTTTTTTTTTTGGTTTTTTTACGAGCTTTCAATTATTAGAGCTTTATATTTATTGATTGTGAATAGTCCTTATCCGGAACGTTATGTTTCTAGATGATATTTTGGTGGATATATCATATTAGGGAGTGTTCCTTTATTAGTGGGGATATGTTTTGTAGGTTTAAGTAAAGGTAGATTTAAAGTTATTATGTGAGGTAATGAAGGTTCTGAGATTAGTAGGATGTATTTGTTGATAATTTTAATATTTTTAACTAAGATTCCTGTATTTCCGTTTCACGGATGATTGCCATTAGTTCATGCTGAGGCTAGTAGTCCTGTAAGTATTATATTGAGAGGTTATATAATGAAGTTAGGTTTGGTTGGATTAGTACGATTATGTGGGTGTGTATTAGTTGATTATTTATATGGTTATTCTATATTTTTATTGGGTTATAGAGTAGTTTATTTTAATTGCGGCTATGTTGGAGTGTGATGCAAAGCGTTGATTAGCTTATTTGAGTTTATCTCATATGTTAATAGGAATGTGTATATTGTTAAGTTCTTCATATTGTGGAGATTATTATGCATTTGTGTATTGTTTAGGTCATGGATTGTCGGTTTGTTTATCATTTATGATTATATGATTTGGTTATGAGATATCTGGTTCTCGTAAATGAAGTATTTTAGTTAAGATAATAGGTGGTGGTCTTATAATGCATGTTGTTGCTGGATTTATATTTTTAAATGTGTGTGGTTTTCCACCAACTTTACAATTTTTTGGTGAGTTGTGGTTAGTTATAAAATATGTTACTATTAGGGATTTTATATGTTTAATTTTAGTTAGCATTTATATATTTAGTGGGAGTATTATAGGTTTTATTGTTTATGGTTTAATTATATGTTCTCCAGGTAATATGAGTTATGAATATAATGGTGGTTTAGATAAATTATTGTCTTGTATAATTTATTTAAGTTTGTTGAATTTATTTCTATTTATTGTGATATAAATTTTGTAATAGTAAAAGTTGAATATTGATTATAATTGTTAGAAGCTAGGTGTAAGTTATTGCATATTCTTGTTTTGGTCAAGAGGGTGGTTAGATGCCAGTTTCTTAAGTTATATATTTAGTTAAGAAGTTTATAGATATTGGTGATTAATTTATTAGTGTGGATATATTTCCTTTTAGCTTAAGTGGTAAAGTATCAGTTTGAAGGTCTGAAGATATGTGTTTTTAGAGGTGGATATTAAGTTAAGAAAACTATATGATTCATGTTTATATATTGTGTAAAGTTACACATATCCTTTATGTTATCTGGTTTATGGGTTACTAGATTTTTGGTTCGATTATCTAAGTGGTTAAAGGTTTTAAGATTTGAAAAGTGATATAGTTTATCTTTATTTATTTTAATTGTTTTGTTTGCTTTAGTTCGTTGTCCATATATTTATCATATGTTTAGTTTTAGGTTAATAATAATTGCTTTAATAGTGCCTTTGTATCTTTCGTTATTTTTTAGACGCATGTTTACTACATTTAGATTATTTATATCTGGTTTTATACCAATTGGTAGTCCAATATTATTATCACCGTTTGTGTGTATAATTGAGTTAGTAAGATATATTATACGTCCTATTGTTTTATTAATTCGTCCATTTGTTAATATTAGTGCTGGTGTATATTTTGGAATAGGTTTAGGAAGAATAAGATTTCTTTTGGATTATTATTATATTTCTTTGCTTTTTATTATTCTTTTTGTTTATGAAATTTTTGTTGCATTAATGCATTGATTTATTGTTCAAGAAATACTTAAGTTTTCTGTTGATCATTAAAGTTATAATTGTTATGTTATTTAAGGGTAAAAATGTTTTATTCGGTTTTATCGATATTTGTTTGATGTTTTTAAGAGTTCTTTTATTATTTTCTGGAGATTTGATGACTTTTTGGTTATTATTAGAATTATGCGGTCTTTCAGTGATACCATGTTTTTATAAAAATAATAATGTTGATGGGTTAATTAAAATTGATAGTTTGTTATATTATCTTTTGGCTTTGGGAGTATCATCTTCTTTAATTTTGGTTGGTATTATATTTCCTGATTTTTTTTTTTTTTTTTTTTTTTTTGTTTTTTTTTTTTTTTTGTTTTTTTTTTTTTTTTTTTTTTTGTTTTTTTTTTTTTTTTTGTTTTTTTTTTTTTTTTGTTTTTTTTTTTTTGTTTTTTTTTTTTTGTTTTTTTTTTTTTTTTTTGTTTTTTTTTTTTTTTTTTTTTTTGTTTTTTTTTTTTTGTTTTTTTTTTTTTGGTTTTTTTTTAAAGTTTGGTGTTTTTCCTTTTATTTTTTGGGTTTATCAGGTTTTTAAAGGGAGAAAGAGTTGAATAGTTTGTTGGTGTGTGTCTAGTATTTTAAAGGTATCAATGTTATACGTGTGTTATTTTATTAAAAATTATAATAGTAGAATTGTAGTTGGATTAACTGGTATTGGTATTGTTTTTTGTGGGTTATTAATTTGGGTTTATAATGGTAATTGGTTTATATTATGATGTCACATGATGTTAGCTTCTAGTAAAGTTATATTTTGTTTAAGTATTGTTTCGTCTTTTTTAAGATTGTTAATGTTGTATTTGGTTTATTTTATTTGAAGGTCGGGCGTTATTTATTATTTAGGAAGTTCTAGTGGTAGGTTATTTGGATATATAGTTTGGTTATTAGCTATTCCTTTAAGGTTTGCTCTTTATTATAAGATTTATGTTAGGTATTTGTTAATTGGATTAGATTTAGTGTTTTTATTGTTATGGGTATTGTATAGTTTTTTAGAGCAGTTTTATTTATTTAAGTGAATAGTTAGGTCCATTGTTCCTAAGAGTGTTTGATATAATTGTAATGTGTTGTTTTAATTTTTTTTTAACAATATATTTTAATTTAAGAGAATGTCTATTCTGCAAATAGTTGGTGAAATATGAATTTCTATTGTTAGAGTTTTGCAGTGGTATTATAATTTATACGTGTTTAGTTTAAGTTAGTAGAATTGAAACTTGTCAAGTTTTAGATATTCGTTATATGAATAATACGTTGGGAATGAAGAGTATTATATGGAGTTTACTTGTTGGTTTAGAAGGTTTATTATTGGTTCTTTTATTAGTAGCATTTTTTATTTTATGTGAGCGTAAGGTTCTTAGATATATACAGTTGCGTAAGGGTCCAAAAAAGGTTGGATTGGCTGGTTTATTACAAAGTTTTGCTGATTTTATGAAGTTAGTTGTTAAGATTAAGATTAATGGATATGTAGTTCATAGTTGATTTGGTTGATTAGGTTGTTTTATGTTATTTTTTTGTTCTTGTATGGGTATATATATTTATAGTTGTAGTTTTAGTAATGTTTATTATAAGTTTATGATGCTTTATATTTTAATAGTTTTTACTTTTATAAGTTATGGATTGTTGATGTTAGGTTGGGCTTCTTGAAAAAAGTATAGATTGTTGAGTGCTGTTCGTATTGCGTTTTCCTAGGGTAAGATATGAAATGATTTTATGTGTGTGTTGTTAATTTTTGGTATGTTGCTTGTTGATTATGGAAAAAATGAATATTTGTTTGATGTCCATTTATAACTCCGTTAAATTATATTGTTTGAGTTGTTTCAATGTTTAGAGAGAGTAATCGTGTTCCTTTGATTATGTGAGTCTGAAAGTGAGTTTGGTTAGTGGGTTTAAATGTACGAGTACGCGGTATTCCTTTTATGACAATTGTATGCTTGTGAGAGTGTAATGATTTATATAGTTAGGTGGTTAACTGTCTGTAATATTTTGAGGAAGTATGATTAGATTGATTTTATTTCACTTATTTTTATTTATTTGGCGCGTGGTACTTTTCCCACGTGTTCGTTATGATTATTATGTAGTTTTAGTTTGAAAGTATGGGTTAGGTAGTAGTTTCTTTATTATATGTAGTGTGTTGTTTTGGATTAATATTTAAGTTAAAATTATGGAAGTTGAAGTTAATGTTTATGTGGTTAATATAAGATTGTGAGGCTGTTAACCTTGAGGTGGGCTGGTGCTTCCGTAGACGATATATTATTATTTTCTATTTTCAGATAGTATTCCATTAAGAATATAAATTTTGGGTGTTTAAGGATTTGATTTAATCAAACTATCTGAGTTTATTGGTTAGTGATTTATTTTTTATAGCCGAGAGGGCTGCTAAGCAGGTTACTCCGATATAGTAAAATGTAAGAAAAATATTTTTCCTCGGTATTGATCATATTATTAGGTTGATTTGTTCTGCGGATATCTTAAATAATAAAGTATAAGACTCTTAATCTTGTGATGTTTGGATAAATGAACTCCGTAGGAATATGTATTTGTTTTTTTTTTTTTTTTTTTGTTTTTTTTTTTTTTGTTGTTTTTTTTTTTTTTGTTTTTTTTTTGAGGTTGGTTGTTTGTTTGTATAAATTATATGTTTGGGGTTATAAGGGTGAAGATAGAGATGTTGGTTTAGATAGTTGAATTAGTTCTTTTGAGTGTGGTTTTATGTCTCATGGGTTTAGTGAGAAATTTTTTAGTTTTTCTTATTTGAAACTTTTAGTTTTTTTTGTTATATTTGATTTAGAGGTGTCTTTGTTGTTGAAAGTTGCTTTTGATGGTGTTTGGTTTAAAAGTTTTATATGTTATTTGGTGTTTATATTGTTAGTTATTGTTAGGTATATATTGGAGGTTTATTATGGATATATAAAATGGTATGAATAGTATTTGTAGGTTATAATTTAGCTAAATAGGTTAATTTGACTGTTTGTTTTCAAAACAGAAGGTGGTTCAGTGTAAGGATCTTTAGTTGATTGTATTAGGTTGTTAAATATATTTTACTTTTATAAGTTATGGATTGTTGATGTTAGGTTGGGCTTCTTGAAAAAAGTATAGATTGTTGAGTGCTGTTCGTATTGCGTTTTCTAGGGTAAGATATGAAATGATTTTTATGTGTGTGTTGTTAATTTTTGGTATGTTGCTTGGTGATTATGGAAAAATGAATATTTGTTTGATGTCATTTATAACTCCGTTAAATTATATTGTTTGAGTTGTTTCAATGTTTAGAGAGAGTAATCGTGTTCCATTTGATTATGGTGAGTCTGAAAGTGAGTTGGTTAGTGGTTTAAATACAGAGTACAGCGGTATTCCTTTTATGACAATTTATGCTTGTGAGAGTGTAATGATTTATATAGTTAGGTGGTTAACGTCTGTAATATTTTGAGGAAGTATGATTAGATTGATTTTATTTCACTTATTTTTATTTATTTGAGCGCGTGGTACTTTTCCACGTGTTCGTTATGATTATTATGTAGTTTTAGTTTGAAAGTATGGTTTAGTAGTTTCTTTATTATATGTAGTGTGTTGTTTTGGATTAATTATTTAAGTTAAAATTATGGAAGTTGAAGTTAATGTTTATGTGGATTAATATAAAGATTGTGAGGCTGTTAACCTTGAGGTGGGCTGGTGCTCCGTAGACGATATATTATTATGTTTATATTTCAGATAGTATTTCATTAAGAATATAAATTTTGGGTGTTTAAGGATTTGATTTAATCAAACTATCTGAGTTTATTGGTTAGTGATTTATTTTTTATAGCCGAGAGGGCTGCTAAGCAGGTTACTCCGATATAGTAAAATGTAAGAAAAATATTTTTCCTCGGTATTGATCATATTATTAGGTTGATTTGTTCTGCGGATATCTTAAATAATAAAGTATAAGACTCTTAATCTTGTGATGTTTGGATAAATGAACTCCGTAGGAATATGTATTTGTTTTTTTTTTTTTTTTTTTTTTTTTTGTTTTTTTTTTTTTTTTGTTTTTTTTTTTTTGTTTTTTTTTTTTTTGTTTTTTTTTTTTTTTGTTGTTTTTTTTTTTTTTTGTTATATTTGATTTAGAGGTGTCTTTGTTGTTGAAAGTTGCTTTTGATGGTGTTTGGTTTAAAAGTTTTATATGTTATTTGGTGTTTATATTGTTAGTTATTGTTAGGTATATATTGGAGGTTTATTATGGATATATAAAATGGTATGAATAGTATTTGTAGGTTATAATTTAGCTAAATAGGTTAATTTGACTGTTTGTTTTCAAAACAGAAGGTGGTTCAGTGTAAGGATCTTTAGTTGATTGTATTAGGTTGTTAAATATGATTATGTTGTTAGCGTGATATTTTAAGTTAAAATGTTTGTTTTACACACAGAAGATGAGCTTTAGCTCTGTCGCTATGATATTATGTTATGTTGGAAGTAAAATATATTATCGCTGCTAACGAATAATTTGTAGATTTGATTCTACTACTTTCTTTGATATGAGTTGACGTAAAAATTTATATGAGTTGTATTTAAAGATTTTGTATAGTTTAATTTATTTAATGTATCGTTTTCGTTGGTGGTTAGAGGATCAATTAAAGTTAGAGAATAATAAGGATTTGGTTATTTGGTTTGTTTCTTTAGATCATAAGCGAATAGGGATAATTTATATGATTATGGGTATATGGGGTGGATTTATAGGTTTAGGTCTTAGGATGTTAATACGTTTAAAATTTTGTGATCCGTATTATAAATTAATTCCTTGTGAGATTTATAATTATTTAATAACTAATCATGGTATAGCTATGATTTTTTTTTTTTTTTTTTTTTTTTTTTTTTTTTTTTTTTTTTTTTTTTTTTTTTTTTTTTTTTTTTTTTTTTTTTTTTTTTTTTTTAATGTTTTCTTTACATCTTGCTGGTATTTCTAGTTTGATAGGTTCTGTGAAATTTATAACTACAATAATGATACGTTTAAATTCTTGTTCTTCAGTTATAAGTTGATCTTATTTTTTTACTTCTATACTTTTGTTAATATCATTGCCTGTACTTGCTGCTGGGATAACTATGTTATTGTTTGATCGTAAATTTGGTACTGCTTTTTTTGAGCCAGCCGGTGGTGGTGATCCTGTGTTATTTCAACATTTATTTTGATTTTTTGGTCATCCTGAGGTTTATGTTTTAATTTTGCCTGGTTTTGGAATAGTGAGTCATATATGTATGACTTTGAGTAAAAATAATTCTTTGTTTGGTTATTATGGTTTAGTGTGTGCTATGGGTTCTATAGTGTGTTTGGGTAGAGTAGTTTGAGCTCATCATATGTTTATGGTTGGTATGGATGTGAAGACTGCAATTTTTTTTAGTTCTGTTACTATGATAATAGGTATACCTACTGGTATTAAGGTGTTTTCTTGATTATATATGTTGAGTGGTTGTGGGTTACGGGTTATTGATCCTGTAGTTTGATGAATTGTTGGTTTTATATTTTTATTTACGGTGGGTGGAGTTACTGGTATAGTTTTATCTGCTTCGTCTTTGGATAGGTTATTTCATGATACTTGATTTGTTGTGGCTCATTTTCATTATGTTTTATCGTTAGGTTCATATAGGAGTTTAATTATAATGATTTTATGGTGATGACCTTTTATAATTGGTTGTTCGTTAAAAAAGTATTTATTACAGGGTCATTGATTGTTATCGATGGTTGGTTTTAATTTATGTTTTTTTCCTATGCATTATTTAGGTATGCATGGTTTGCCTCGTCGAGTAAGATGTTATGATCCTGAGTTTTATGTGGTTAAAGTTTTTAGTACAATTGGTGGTATTTTGTCGGTTACTAGATCAATGGTTTTTATGTTTATAATCTGAGAATCGTTAAGGGTGTTTAATCGTATTTTAGGATTATGAGGTCCTGGTAGTTGTATATGTAAAGTTGTTACTATTCCAGTTCCGAGACATATTGGGTATATGGTTAATGGTAAGTATTGAACTTGGGGGAATAAGTAATTATTATGTTTATGGATTGCTATAATGAGTTGTGATTTAGATAATATAGTTTAAGAGTAAAATGATGCTTTTGTAAAGCATTGATAGAGTGATGTATCTTATTTTCATTAAGAAGATTAGAGTCTGTTATAATATTTATGGCATTATATAAAGTACCTTTTGCATCATGATTCTTTGAGGAGTATAGATTATTTAATGTTTTCTTTACATCTTGCTGGTATTTCTAGTTTGATAGGTTCTGTGAAATTTATAACTACAATAATGATACGTTTAAATTCTTGTTCTTCAGTTATAAGTTGATCTTATTTTTTTACTTCTATACTTTTGTTAATATCATTGCCTGTACTTGCTGCTGGGATAACTATGTTATTGTTTGATCGTAAATTTGGTACTGCTTTTTTTGAGCCAGCCGGTGGTGGTGATCCTGTGTTATTTCAACATTTATTTTGATTTTTTGGTCATCCTGAGGTTTATGTTTTAATTTTGCCTGGTTTTGGAATAGTGAGTCATATATGTATGACTTTGAGTAAAAATAATTCTTTGTTTGGTTATTATGGTTTAGTGTGTGCTATGGGTTCTATAGTGTGTTTGGGTAGAGTAGTTTGAGCTCATCATATGTTTATGGTTGGTATGGATGTGAAGACTGCAATTTTTTTTAGTTCTGTTACTATGATAATAGGTATACCTACTGGTATTAAGGTGTTTTCTTGATTATATATGTTGAGTGGTTGTGGGTTACGGGTTATTGATCCTGTAGTTTGATGAATTGTTGGTTTTATATTGGTGGTTGGAATACGTTATATGTGTACTCTGCAAAAGTATATAAAGTAATG
>JALJAT010000565.1:0-12918 GCA_034768735.1 Schistosoma mekongi | reverse complement strand
TGCTAATTCAGTCTGGGTAGCAATACGAAGTAATTTTTGTCAAACTTTACGTAAGTTTGCTCCAAGAACAGTTCTGGAATACTAAGAAAGATAATTATGGTACGTGTTTTTATTATGCCAGGTTGTTTTAAAAATGTTAGTAGTGGGTATTATGAGTATAGTGGGGAGTTTGGAGTCCTAATAACGATAATATGTGCTTGACTAACGATAACTTCAGCGATAAACATGCTGAAGTCTGATATAAGATGTATCAAATGAGTCTAACCAAGTTAGGCGCAGAGGCATGATTAAGTTATGAAATTGATCATAGTTGCATGGCGGATTGGGAGTTGCATGAAATGTAGACTAATAGATATCAGTCGGTGGTATAACGATAAAACACACAATACGGTGCCTGAAGGTTTGAAACAATCTGTCAATAGGGTGTGAATGAGAACTGCGGGGGGCTTTTATAAGACAGAGTCGGTAATTAATTCTTCAGGTCTTAATGGTATCTAGTCTGAGTCGGTGGTGATTGTTGTTCGTAATATGATAAAATTGACATTTAATTGTGAACATGGAAAAAGTGTTGACATTCTAGATTTTTCTGAGGCTTATCATGTTGAATTAACCAGTTTAAAATGAAAAAGTGAATATGCTTGTTATATCAGAATAACTCAGGGGAAAGTACTTTAGGTTTCAATTGATAATATGTTTTCAACCGCTGTCAGATTTGGCCGAATATCGGTGGTGATTTTATTGAGTATCTAACCAAAAATAGTAAAATTAGAAGTATTGCAAAAAGCCAGTGCTAATCGTAGAAATTCACTTACATATTGTCACAGCGAACCAATAAACAAACTAGCTCTGATCTTTAACGGTGTGACATTTTAATGTCATATACAATGTCATATGAAACAAAGGTATAACTATATCAAAAAACGGTTGTCGAAAATGTTTCCAGTACTGTAAATTAAGTGATCCTGAAATATGAAGTTTATCTGTAGTGACAGTGAAATAAAACTAAACTTTTATCATATTGATTGGCCCTAAACTTATGCGTTTAGTCAAGTGAGTAACATAAGTCATTGTATATGGCGTCTTTAAACTAAACAGACCCTCAGGACTTAATGGAGTATTGAATGAAATTGAATTCATTTCATGACATTTGTATTATATTTTCTAATCAGTAGCAAATATGTGTCACAATAAAAATAAACTTACAAATTTAAAAATGTTTCACATTACAAAAGTGTAAGAAAACTTACAATTATTAAGTTATCATCAAAACACTAAGCTTAAAATAGACAAACGTTTTTACCAAAACTTTGTGATCAGTAAATGACAAATCATTCGTTACGGAAAATAACATTCATAAGTTTAAATTTGACTCATCATGTTTCCTTAGGGGTGTACATGTAAACATAAGGATGAGTATTTACAACCAACATGGGAAATTATATCGTTAATTTATCTGTAGTTAACCAAATTTCACAGTTTTATCCTTAATCATTACAAAACCTATTTACGATTTTCATAATCTCCAAAGAATATTGCGCAATTTATTATTTGATGCTTAAAAATATTTGATTTAATCTTATTTGACATTATGGATATTTTCAGAGAATAGTGAGGTTACATTATGCTTACCATGTGAAATGTAAATAAGTACACTTCATGTATGAAATACACTTTGAATAATAAAATTTACAGCAAAAAAACAATTATCACAGTAAGTTAAATAAAAATATCTCATAATCGATGATGTAAATGTTATTGTAAATTCACTTAGTAAAAACCTTTTAAACGTTTAAGCATTACATATACAATTTGAAGACCAGAAAAAACAGAATTACTGTTGTATAATAAAAAGATGGTGATTTTACAAAGAATTTCTTAGTCTTTTCTTCTTTCTCTAATCTTTCTACCAATTTTTTTGCCTTGGTTGTCTAAAACTTTATCACATTTTTAATTATGTAAACGTGTATTGAAGACAACTGGTATTTTAACTGAATGGTTAATCTCATAAGATGTATTAATGGAAAAAGTATCTTAAAATAATTCAGGGAAGAATTTCCACTAGGAATTTCATTTCCTTTCTGGTCCATATGTTGCATAAAAATATCCATTTAAACCAAAATCTTAAAAACGATAAACATATGTTTAAATGTCTTGTCAAAGATAAATGTTCGTTAGGCACTACATAAAATGTAAGAACTCGGACAATTATCTGGTCCTAGTATAGGGGGCTCTTCACAAGCGCACCATTTATTCTTCTAGGAAATAGAATGCAAGACCTTGAGGCGTTCTGCTCCACGGTAAACTAGTGTAACCGCACTGTTAAGAAAGGAATTCCATAATAGAAACGAAACACTTATCACTAATTGCTAGTTTTCTTTTGAGCCCCATCTAACACAAATATGAACTAATACCTAGTCTCCACCAAACAACCTCCCGTTCCAACCCTAATTACTCATTTTTATATTAGTTTCCAAGAATCAACAATGATTCATCAATGTTCATACAGTCCTTCAAAACTATGTCTAATATAACCTACTGAACTTATATTGCACCCACTCAATGTAGCAGATCAAATGTGTTTTTATAACGATCTTTTGTAATACTCCTTCGTCTAAAAAAAAAAAAAAAAAAAACGTACAATTTATTCAGTGGAGAGTAAACTAACTTGAAAACTCGCCTAAGAGCCAAAGTCTAGTATTTAACTAGCACATCCTTATTTGTGGAAACTCTCCCTCATTAACATTTTCAATTACTCAATAACGTCACTATAAAAGAAAATAAAAGAACAATACTGCAACAATTACAGTGTTCATTTGTTATTACATAAAATTTACTTCTTCCTCATAGGATACAAAAATTAACAGATTTAACCAGCAATCAAATTAGTTATTTGTTAATTTCGTTTAGTACGTTAGTTTCGTGATGTTGGTTTCCTTTTATGTTAGTCTCAATCACTAATCAGAAGGTTGATTTACTATTTAAAAAAGCTAAAATCATGTTGACAGTTGTTTCGATCGTGGACAGGCTCCACCACAACCAGCAATGTGCATCGGAAGCTTTACCAAGCATCAAAGGTCATAGTGATCTGTTTGTAACATATCATAGGATTCGGCTTCAGTTAATTTGTATAAGGCAAGACAATTTCCAATGCCTTGGTGATAACTGTGCAGTGCTAAATGTTACAACGTTCCCATGATCAATTAGAGAAAATACAAGTAATTACTTATTTACCAATGATATGCTAGGGGTAGTAAATCATACATAAATTAAAAAGAATTCCTAAATGGTATTATATTATAATTAGAACTATGGATATTTGAACGGTGGATATCTATAAGAATGTCGCATATGTATACATAGTTTCTTACTAAATTCTGTTGGAATAATTATTTTAGAAGAGGTATTGCGGAACAAACAACAAATGCAATCAGTACCACGTCAGTTATACAGATATAAATAATAAATAATGGACATAATAGCTAGATAATAATGCCCACTTAATACCACTATGTTATAGCTTAGGTAATTTGTTGCTACTGTCATCAATTAGTAATTTAGTCTTGTGTAAATAATCACCTTCTATCCCTTCATTCAATAACAAAGTATAGGAAGTTACAAAATAAAAATAAATGGAAAACCTTTTCTTATAAAGGCTTTTGGATGTTCAAATGATGGAATTTAAAGCTGCGCGTGACCAACAAACAATGATAACAAGTGCAACACTCATCATACTGACATTTATCCACGCTTCACCACAACTTGTAGGGGGAAAACGACACTAAACAATCGACAGCATATGTGACATAGCTTTAAAAACGCCCCATGTGTATGCTGAAACCAGTCTGCATTCTAATTTCAATTTGAAATAAAATTAAATAAAAAATAATTCTTCATGATAAATAAATCAATTCTTCTAAAAAAAATTAAATGTGTAAACATTTGTTTTATGTTGCATAGCGATAAAATCTTCAAATGTTAAACATCGATAACATATGTAATCTATATTTTGGTTTTCATAGTTAACTCAGGTCTATTGAATTTCCTTTTATAATCTTCTATTACAGTTTAATTGAAAAGTATGTCATCAAGACTAACAGTTAACTATAACTTGTCAAAGGAATCGATTCATGTTACGTTTATTTGGAAGTATAGTGTACAATGACTTTGATTAGATCAAATATCAATCATTAGGTCACAATTCGAATACGCACAAAATCTGTACAAAATAACAAGTTTAAATGTAAAGTATAGGTGTTAAAAACAAAAGATTTAGGAAAAATCATTACAGTTCTTCTTTACACATGGTTACACCGACAAACCTAAACGAATTTAAAGCTAAGGTGCACAACACGGTGGCAGAAGTATAAATATCTGTTTATCCATAGAAAGTAATTTAAATAATTATCAACTTGAGTTTATCAAAAGATACCAAATTAGTTTATAGAATAATAACTATAGTAGTGATAGCATTCTATTTTTATGCCTAAAGAAATTAGTTTAAACCCACTACAATTACATTAGGGAACTTGGAGTCAGTAATACAGTAATTGACAGATTTATTTTAGTATCCCACTTTATCTCTCTGTTTCTTTTAGAGCAATACATTCTTTTGTTCAGCTTTATGTAAATGCCATTTCACTACCAGGTGATTTTCATCATCCTAAAGAATTGCCCGAAATTCCCTCATTTCCATTAAGTAACAGTTCTTCCACTATTTAGTACTTTAAAATACAAATCCACGCCATCATTAGCAACTTTAATAAGTCATCGATATTTTACAGACATGTCTGAATCATGATATCAGTTCCCAGCAAAACGTAACACTTGGATATATATACAGTTTGAACCATACAGCTTGATGCGGAGCAAATTGAAGGGAAATGGTTTTCCAGTCTAGTAGTTATGAATTATAGCAGAAAAATCACATCAACATAAGAATGTTTAACAGTAGATACTTAATGTTTTAATGCTTGTTTGAACATATGGGAAAACAATCAGATAGAGCGTAGTTGAAAAGCAACTTGAGATTTAACCAATGAACGGATGGTGAATTTAAAAACTGTCGTAAACAGGCAAAAGGTTACACACCGACCGATAGGACCTTAGAATAAAATATCGGCCTGTCAAATTAATGAATACATATAAAAATCATTGATCTTTTACAGTGATTCATTAGCTCTTTTAAAAATAATGCCATTGCCATAGTTATGGATGACCCACTGAAACCGGATAGAATTAATCGTCGTATGTAAATAATGGGAATAGAACTGAAAAAAACAAGTAAACTTTAAGAAATCATAAATAACTAATAATTTTATCAGTAAAAGCACAAATGAATTCTATAGTATTTTTTAAATCAATGAATAGTGAATCTGTACTCACTTAGTTACATCGTTTCACCCATGATCGGGAGGAAATTCCATAAGCATGGAATAAATATTGTAAGCATGCATTCCAGTGACCAAGTAGTAACATAATAGAAACTAAATGGAACTCCCCATAAATTTACTAGCAATATTTCAAAAATAGAGAAAAACAGAAGTAGTTTTAATTTATAAATGTTCATGCATGTGTAGTTAATAGCTAAATCATATTGTATTACACATCTGCAATATGACTAGTACCTGATTGCATTATATTCTTTACCGTAGAACATGTAACAATATTTTCAATGGACGAATTTAAATTTCTGTTGAACCTTATATCTTGATAGACTATGATAGTAAACAACACCAAATAGTCTACTATTCCAGTAGGTCACGCTATGAAAAGGGTATAGAAGTAATTAGGATAAGCTTGTATGTTCTCACTGATGTAATGACTCTTAAAAGGTCAGTCTCTGTTGCCATGTGTGGATGTTGAGCGGATTGCCTCGATATAGCGATAGTACACAGTGCATAGTGGTGAACGCGGTGGCGTTTGGCACGAAGTGGACTAAGTTAGAATCTAGTTGAACATCAGCGCTGGATTCGGTGCAACCAATCGATGAGTCCAAAATAGAACGAACCGTGAAAATCGGGATTTGGCTGGCCAGTACAATCCAAACTTAATATATTACTGTGGACGTATCGCGAAATTAAATGGCAATCCGTTCAGGATGCAATATGGCAACAGAGACGACGTTTCAGTCCATTTAAAATTAACGGAAAATACTAGCTAACCCAATACAATGACAAGATATATTTTAACATATCACTATGTTATTTTTCAAAGTAAATCACCTTACAATTTCCAATGTTTCTTTGAATGTTAATAAAAATAATCTGACTAAATCTTTAAGAAATAGACTTAAGACAAACACCATTAACTACGAAATATTTTGGAATAATTTTGATTCTAGGAAGGTTAATTATGTTTCAAAAGAACAATAGCTTAAATTTTTCAAAAAACTGTATAAACATATGACATAATCAACAATTTAATTGCAAACACGGAATACAGGTGGTTAAATACGTGTTTGTATCACTTTCTCCTAAGATCTGTATGTCACATGAAATGTTATATAGATCTCTTGGGCATGTTCAGTTTACTATTCCTCATCTTTTTTATTACGTTGTAACTAAGGATTTTCTGTTTTAGATGATTTTTCAGAATAAAAGGTATTATTAGTTAAATATATTTAGTTTTCTGTAGTGATGCTTCAAGGAGACAGTAAATAAACAGTATAAAAATCTAGATGATATTTACAATTTTGTTTTTTCTCAGTATGTCCTCTAGTGACAATACACCTCTTGGACTCTACCAGAGCTTGACCTTTGATTTTCACTTATTGATAATCTTTCAGAGCATATAGTAGTAGTCAAACGAATTACGTCACTAAATCATCAATTATGTATGGTACAGCTGCAATGAATGTTCGTAGTGTATAACAATATGTGTGCAATGAAGGAGTATGATTTATCAAGTGGTGGGTTTTAAGTGATTCTTACTTGAAAATTAATATATTAGTAAGACATTATAATTGTTATTATCAATGATTGTAAAGTTTTGTCATATTCGAGAATCCAATTACTGACTAACCTTATAAAATAGGCTTACACAAGGATCTTAGCAATAATTCCAAAATAATACTTTTAGAGAAAACTTGTCTTTTTTTTTCTTAACTAGGTTAATATAGTTGTAGTTTATTCTTTTGAATTATCAGATAATTATTCGGTAATGTAGTTTATAATAATGACATAATTTATTTGTACTTTGATGTTAGTATGTATGTATATATGTATGATTTATTCGGATATCCTTATTTTTTTCCTAAATACAGTTTTTCACTTATTTTGGCTGTCATGGTTGTGAGTGAAATTAGTCGTATTTCTTATACGTTATTATTATTTTTCTTATAATTATTTACATAAAATACTAAAGAAAATGTTTGCAGATAAGCCTAGAAATATAAGAAGGGTATATTTTAGTCAATAATTAAAGTTAGGTGAAAAAGAAGTATAAGGTTGAATCGCTTTTGTAATACAGTTACTTTTAAATATTGGCTTTGCGTTTCCCCCACCAACCCCTGTTACTTTTTTAGTACAACAGAGTTGTATATTTTATTTTACTAAAAATTCAAGTATATGAAGATGTAATTTCGTGAATTTAATCCATATATTGAAGACTACAACGAAGATTAAAGACTGACTATGCGTTAATATATAGTTAACTGATTTTTTGTTGGTATTAAGCTTCAAAGATATAACTGTTTAGAAGTAAAGCCAATATACTAATAGTTTCTATGTGTTTGTTTAAACGTCAGATTATGCACTATTAATGTAGTCGTGATATATAAGCCTAGTAGCCAAATGCAATAGTTTTCACTAAATAAATTTTTGATTTATAGATTTGATCCAAATCATGTTGAGTTATGGTGACATTTTCACTCTATTCATGATTCAAAAGGATAGCCGTTTACTGCATTTGACTAAGCTTATATATATTGCATTTCATATACTTCAACATTAAACCCTGAGCCATAGTTCAGAACGAAGGATTAAACTAACGCATGAAATGTCGATTTTAACAAGCTGTTTTTGTTGCAGTTATTCGAAACTGATTTTTGAATGATTGAGTTTTGTTATTTAATATTTATTTTGGCTCTTTTGGTCGTTGAGCTATCAGAGAAAACTGATTAGGTCATTAAATAATAAGTTGGGTTTGTTTACTTGTTCTCAGCCTTTATCACCCATCAAAATTAAAATATTTGCAAGCCAATAGGTTTAAATTAAGCCGTACATATCACTAATGTACCTAATCGCACATTTTCTTTTTATATAAGACATATGCGTGTTTAAATTAAATGTAAACAAGGGATTTTAAATTTTTTGTAACCCGTAAAACATGAATATTAAAATTAGCCAAAACGGAAACTACATTCACTTTAAAAGAGACGTTTATGGGAGGATAATAACCTGATGGGACTTTAGACTGTCGACTGTATAACACAAGGCATTATGATAATGCTCTGTTGTTTGTTAAGTGTTAATTACAATCAGATCAAGTGATTTTTTCGTTTCCATTTTATATCAGAATACATAAGTGGTATTCAACCAAAATTCACTTTCATTCTTTCTAACTTTGAACAAAGCTGAGCCATGCGTACTGTAATAGGGAAATATACCAGTTTCAGCGGTACCTCACAACTTATAAATTTTGAAGCATACATATGTGTTTAACGTTTACCAAGGTCACTGTGGAGAAGCTGTCACCAAAACCTGGAAGCCTAATTTTAATTTTTGCTAGTTATCATAATTTTGTCAATTCATTGATAAAGAAAAACGACGATGACGGACATTTTATAGTTACTGTAAACATAACGAATTCAAAACATCTGTTTAGGATTACAAACATATATATCGTCTATAAACACGTAATGTACTGATTAAAGACAAAGTTTGAACAGTAAATTATCCCCGACGATGGTTCTTATTATTTGGGATAAGTTAGCTAGAGTGTTTCGATTTCAACCACTCAAGTTATTACATCAAAGGCTGTCGCATCATCCCCTGGTTAGTGGTCCAACCAATAAAACGTATGATAAAAAATTAATTCTATTTCGAATCTCTACGCTTAAGTCGAATATGCAGCCAACAGAAGCTGACCATCGCAGTTGTTAACCGAAATAAAATATAAAAAAGATAAACAACTATCTACTATTAAAACACATAAAAAAGTTAACAATTAATGCATTTGTAAAACTAAAAAACGTTTACTGTTATGATAAATAGCACCAAGTAATTTATATAGTCTAAAACAATTCGGTTTCAAATATTACAAAGAAAACTCCTATTAATTATATTAACACATCCGTGATAACAAAAAATTTATTACAATAACAGAGGAAACCCCCAATTTGTAAAATAAAAGGCAAATTTCTTACTCTCCATGACTGCCAGATCGTACCAAACGAGTCAATCTTAATAAGCGTACAATACTTAGTAATTTAGCAAGCGCAAAATTCGTAAGTACGCCTACAATTTTAATTAGGAGAAAAAATATTTAGTTTAAAATTATGCTTATTAGTAAAAACAGGGAAAAGTTTCTATAACACAGTATTACTGTTTGCATAAAAAATCCAATTAAAAGTTTGGTAAAAAAAAAAAAAAAAAAAAAAATTTATTTCATATACTCTATGTGGTTTGTTGTGAAATTAAAACAGAATCGTATGTAATGTTGAACTTTCAGTTTCAGCTGATTAATGTATAAGATTTTGCGCATATCTGAATATTTTAAAGTTGAATTACGGATTTAATCTAGATCTTTATAAGGTAATGTATTTCTTCGGTGATTACACACTTCCGATCATGAAAAATGACCAAAAAAATGCATACTAGAAACAATTGGTATAAGGCGATTCTGCTGTATAGCTAGATGCTATTATCTACAAATCTCACATAAATATGTGAATGATAAAGGTTCATTATTAAGTGTAAAATAACGTAGGCCTTTCTTAAGAAAAAAACCAGGGACTAAACATCATTTTCAGATTAAGAGTCTAAGGATGGATTTCATGATGGTTTCCTTTTACATTTTATCCAACATCTGTTTGAAGACAGATTTTCACACAAAATGTTTTTGTTTATTCCATGGATAATCGGTTCTTAATCGTTTGCATAGATGCGGAACATATATCTCCATCTTTACTAAACAAAAACATTCTAAATGTTCTATCTTGGGTGAAATTTTAATTTATTCTGACCCAAATAAAAATCTACGATTCAGAAAATCAAAATATTCATCACAGTGTAATTGTCTAACAGTTAGTAGATACAGGACACTAGATTGATGTAAATGAAGACTTCAGTGTTCGGCAGACAGAAATCTTTAAAAATATACCGATGTAATTGCGATTAAACACCTGAACCAAGCTAGGGTGTCTAAAGAAATATAGTTACCATAGTAAGTGAACTTTTATGTCGTTACATTATCGCTATTATTCTTTTTCAAAATTTGAATTATTACGTCAATATCTTTTTTTCGCTTCAGATCTATTTACATTTCATTACATCACCGTCTTTAGATTGTTAAGTCTAACTTATTTAGGTTATATCATCATAGCACATTTTAAGTTTAATAACTGAGTTTAATTCATTTTATCTGAAGTGCTTCTAACTGTCTCTTAATTTTCTAATTGTATAATCCCCTAAATTCAATTTACTACTTTTGTTTTTTGATACTTTCTTTTGTATCACATCTGTGTATTTGCATTATCTAACATGTTATATAATTTTGTTACCAACCAAGTTCAAACATTTGCATGAGTATGCTAAACTTTATTTCAATATTAATTTTGTTAATGAGCATCATTCTAGGTTGTATGCAGATGATGAGAACCAAACGAAAGAATAAAATGATTTTATTCTATTCTTCACTAATATTGTTCTTATTCTCTTGAAAACCATAAATGTAATAATGTGCCGGAGAAATCATTATATTTTATGAAGAATCATTTATGCTGTATTTAATTAGTAAATGAAAAAGAACTCGGCTACTCAATATAAATACCCATCTATATGAGATTTAATATTCATTTAATTTACAGAGGCACATACTTCACAGTTGGAATATTCTATTCATTGTGATTTGAAACAATAAAATTAAAAATTGAATATTAAATAAAATAGTTGAATAGTAAAGATTTCAATTTTATAAGTTATATAGTTGAATATAATGATTAGGGTTTCTATTGATAAAATCTTAACTGATTTAATTTATATAAAATTTAATTAATTTTGTTTGTTTGGGTTCATGTAGATAAGCAGAAATCAGTAAATACAATCTATACAATTGTTTTTTCAGCATTGACAACGTTTTCTAAAGCACAAAGATCAAATAAACTATTCATTTGTATACATAATCATAAATGTGTAAAATGATTTCAGTTTACATTACGTTGTAATCATCTTAATGAATATGCTCTAGTTAATATAAATTGAAACACCTAGTCCCTGTTGTTCACATCAACCAATGTTTACTTTCATGTTAAAATATATGATGAAATTAGAAAACTGCATGCATGAAATCGATTTTATTGATTTTGAACTCCTTTGATTTTGTACTCAGTGTTATTCATTATGTCTAATCGAAACTCAATTATGATATTATTATACTCATCTTACTTTTTTTTTGTGTTTTTGTTACCTAACATTTTTGTAGCTCATTTGACTTTGGCATTTTAATTATCTATCATTATATTATCTCGTTATCCCCTTTTGGTACTGTTCTTAAACAAAGACATTGCTGCTTTTCAATGTCTACGCTCTAAGAGGAGGTTAATGCATGGACTGTACTAATCTCTGGATATAGCAATCTACTTATTGTAAATTACCATGTTATTATACTTGTTCAAAGTGTGATTGAACTTCCTTACTACTAATGCATACTCTTTACATTTTGGCTCGTTGATTTGATTGCTGGTTGCAATCAAGTCAGTTTCAACACATTCTTATCAAAATCAGCTTTACCGACATTTCAATTGTAGCTCATATGCTATTGTTTGTCATGTGATATTACTAATATCTAACAGAGCATAGGAATTATACCATGAACTGAACGTAACACGGTGATAAAGTCTGAAAAGTCGTCAACATAGTTAGTACTTTTAAATTTTGTTTCATTCAGAGGTAATTAATGAAAGTTTTTTTTAAAAAAATCAATTAATAACTTTTAGACAATACATTGATGTTATCATTTTAGGTGAAATCTATTCCAGATATTTTATTAATAAATTTATTAGAATATTAGCTGAACTTATCTGATCTCCAGTATTCAGTTCACATCAACTTGGCGTACTTTAATTATTGCTGTTTTCATAAACGTGTTGCTATGTTTTCATAATTCATACGTCACTTCTTGTGTTTAAGTGGTTTATGTTATTTTTTATATCAAATTACTTTGCTGTAGCATGTTAATTAAACCTTAATATTCTTTAAATGTCATTGATCATCCTATTCTTACGCTTATCTATACTTAATACAGTGATATTTTGATATGGTCTGATATATGTTCCTGGCCATGACTGCTTGCTGGTTTGTCTATAATTTAACTACTAGTACTAGATGCAGTAGTGTTAACATTACCGTATAGTTTTTAATATGTTACTTCGTGACTGTGATTCCAAATAGTTACTTTTATTAATTAATCTTGTAATTCACTTAACGAACAGGATCTATAGAAGACCATTACTATATTTTTTGAATGCCACCTTTCGATAATGTTGCGAATTGTTACCAATTAATAATTATTCTGATATATATCGAATAATTTTTTGCATCAAGATAAAACGCTTTACGTCTTTGTTTCTTATTGATAGTCAGCTGTAAAATATCAGATATTTTTGTTACTGTATAACTTCTCCGAAAATATAGTCCATCCTAATCATTATATTATACATTTGTTATTTATGGATATACATTCGATTTAAATCCAGTCACT
>JALJAT010000564.1:0-12921 GCA_034768735.1 Schistosoma mekongi | reverse complement strand
AATTTTTATCAGCCACCCTCTTTCGCTAGTCTACCCACTGTCTTGATTGTCCAATCAGGAATTAATAGTATTGAATTAAATTCATGATTCAAGACAATGAAATTGTATGAATACATTATTTAGCCAAACTATCCCACGCCCCCCAGCTGTCAATTTTCCAGCTCAGCAGGTTAGACCATTCTAAGTTTTAAAATTAGTAGTAACCAAAATTATCCAGTTTGAAGCCGATCTAACATCATTTAGATATCAGGGATAAGGGATAGAATTTTGGTCTTCCAGGATGTATTAAATACACACTAAACCAATAAGGACTATACCCTATAAGGGAATAAGGAACTAAGTACATAAACCAATAAGGAATATCCCCTAATTAGGGGAAATAAGGAACTAAGTACACTAAACCAATAAGGACTATACCCTATAAGGGAATAAGGAACTAAGTACACTAAACCAATGAAGGACTAAGACCTATAAGGGAATAAGGAACTAAGTACACTTAAACCAAGAAGGACTAGTTCCCTATAAGGGAATAAGGAACTAAGTAAACATAAACCAATAAGGACTATACCATATAAGGGAATAAGGAACTTAAGTACACTAACTCGTCTAAAGATTACCAGGAATACCAAAAGTGACCACACAAAATTAATTATGAAAAATTTAACTTACACATTAAATCAGCAAAACAACCTACTCACCCATTAATTATTTACACCTTACATCATTATAAATGCCATATTCTATATATGATAAAATAGACCCTTTTTAAAGTAACCTTTTATCAATCTAATAACTATACACTAAACCTGACCTGTCAATCCATTAATGATTTTCCCCATAAATAATAATTTACCCTGATTATCAATGTATTTGTGGACAATAAAAACTACAAATCTATAAATATTACAATACTACCCATTACAAATTCTCTAAAACTAACAAACCACATCCAAATTACCATGTCTTAACACATTCATTTTTACTAAATACACAAATTTTTTAACTAGTACCCACACTTTTTTAAAACTTCCATTTCTCTTACAAAATCAAAAACCAATATAATAACCTTAAAAGCAACAAGAAACCTAAGAGCTAAATACACTAAACCATAAGGACTAACCGTATAATAAAAACACAAATATTACTACATCTATAGAGAGAAATTATATTCATCATTGAATCCTCAATACAACCCATGCAATCTGGATCCTACATCTAAACGATTCTACCACTCACCAAAAGTATCTCAATCTAAAAAACATAAAGTATAACTAAACGACTATTACTATCCACACTTCTAACCATCAATTTAACCATACTCATACCAAACACAAACTAGAATAATACCATAAAACACATATAAAACAACTGAGCCTAATCTCCCCAAATAATAACTATATACCAAACACACACCAAAAAATTCTATAATCTAAAAAAAAAAAAAACAAAAAAAAAAAAAAAAAAAACCAAAAAAAAAAGAAAATAGAACTAAATCTCAAATTAGATATACCAGATTTAGGCAATCATTCTACATAAACAAACAATAATAAAACACCACAAAAGAAACTAAATAAATAATCAAAAAATATCACCTAAAAACCTGTTGAAATAAAATATCACCCCCCCACACACTATTATGATCTAATAACTTCAAATAACATACACGAGACAAGATCTACTACAAAAAGTCTGTAATCAATACAAACAAAATAAAATAAACTATACAAAAAATACGTAACAACCACTTATCAAAAAATATCACTTCTTCTTAACTGTCTTAGGTACATTAGCAACCTTATCAGCAAAAAACACTATGCTACAATCTACTGCAATATTGGCATATATCTATGACCAGCACACAACAACTAATAACAATATAAAACAAAACACAATATCGGAATCAAAACATCTTTACAATTCTATTAATTCCGACCGGGAATAGCAGCAACTGATACCCTAAACAGGAATAGAAAATGGAATGATTACATCGTTAGAGGGAACTAAAAGATATATGAATCCCTGCGTCCTAATCGTAATGGCTTTTTAATCCTTTAATTAAATCTGTCATAAGGAATCATATATAAACATTAGAATATTCATAAGTCCAATCATGAGGACTACTATCTTCACAGGCTCTTTCATCACCTAACCTTTCTACAAACCAAATAATTTATATTTTAAAAAACACAATACTATAACATTAATGTTGGTTTAAGCGTTCATATAAACTCTAAAAAAGGACTTTCTAGGGCACACCACTTTCATTTACGAGGATACATATATTGATCAACACATAACTCTCAAAACCATAAGAATTAAAAACAACATAAAAACAACACATTTGAAAACTAAATTTAATAAAAACAAAACTTTTAAATTCCTTGATCATTTATAAATTCTAGCACCGGATCTTCAAGCACTACCATGTACGACTTAACTTCAATACACCATCGAGATTGTCGGGCGAGTGTCACCAAACTATTTCAACCTTCGAAGTGGACCATATATGACGCCTACTTCCGAGTCCCAAAACAAAATACTATAGTATTTAAACTTTTAAGTGTAACGCAAATAAACCTATACCATAAGCAGATATAGACCTGCCTTAAATAATTAAATATTTACCCCATTATTACCTCTAAGCGGGAATATAAAAAGGATAACGACTAACATTAGGTATAGTAAAATCGTAGCGGATCATTCTAATAAGCCACTTCCCCGGAAGAATTTAGTTGCTGCCAAACCCTTTCAGTTTCTAAACGTGGACAAAAATTTTCACCTAATAAAGGGGTATCTAATCCCTATTTTTGAACTGGAGTTATATTATTATGAATAATTTACAAGTGAAAACTATTTTACTAACAAATTTCATCTAAAATTCAATAAAAGTTTTAACCAAATAAAGAAATAAGGAAGAATTCCGTATAACCGCGGCTGAGGGCCTGTGCTTCGCCCCTCTAATCATTAACACAACCATCACTAAATGCTTATAAAAGACAGATATCACTACTACAATCATCTCAATTTATATATTTGAAAAAAGCACAAAATATAAACTAACGTATTATAGCATCATTAAGTCTATTTCTATATCCAAACCAGGGTTAAATGGTTAAAAACATACGAGTAATAATCTACTGTATATTACTTTTGCAGAACACATAAACGTATTCCAACCAACCAATATAAAACAACTATACACTATAATATTCTTTGTACTAACTAAAATCACATATAGATAAAGAAACGACCTGCTTACCGAGTCTTAATCACTCATAAAAGATTCATGTTCGAACAAGACCACTTTCATAGCTTCTACTAATGAAGGTATCTCCCTAAGCCAACATCGAGGTAGTAACCAAGTCGATCATTATGTGCCTCTCACAACTCTTTAATCAGTTCTCCCAAGGTAACTTAACCTTTATTTCTGTATAAGGATATAAAAATAAATGAAAAATATGAATTTACCCAAAACAAAATCAATTCTATAATCCCAGATCTTGGGGTCTTTCGTCTTATATTATCAAAGCGAGGTTCCTCATATAAACCAATTTCAGAAATATCATCATTAAGCACCCTATTTCATTAAACATTCACAAGCCACTAATTAAGAAGCGATATATTATGCTACCTTAGCACAGAAAATCTGAGACAATTTATTCAAACAGTGGGCCGGCAACTATTTAAACCTAACAAATAGCAAGTTTGTGAGAAACAGTTTGACAGGAAAAGAATAAAAAACCAAAAATATGACCAACTAAAACCTATATTCCTTCATTCTTATACAAAACACTTATCAATACAGCCAATAACCAAAGAACCTATTCAAAAAATATGCCAAGTAAATAAACGAATCTAAACCTGGACAATCTTAAATCCAAACACACATACTAAAATAAATTACATCTCTGTTGTTTGTTGAGTCAGAAAAATAAACACAACAATCCTATTGATAGATTTCATTAAGCCATAAACACGATAGATAGACTATTAAGAAGTATGTATCACAATCCTCAATGAGTTCTACAATATTTACACAAACTGATAAACTAACCCAAAGTATTAAGAATCAATGAAAAGCATAAGCCTTTGGGCTTAGAAATAATCTAGACCCTCAAAGATCATGATGCAAAAGGTACTTTATATACTGCCATAAATATTATAAACAGCTATAATATTCTAATGGAAAATAGATACATCACTCTATCAATGCTTTATCACAAGCAGCATTTTACTCTTCACCAGAACGTATCTAAATCACAATCTCATTATAGCAATCCATAATAACATAATAATTACTTATTCCCCCAAGTTCAATACTACCATAACCATATACCAATATGTCTCGGAATGGAATAGTAAAACTTTACATAACAACTACCAGGGACCTCATAATCCTAAAATACGATAAACCCCTTAACGATTCTCAGATTATAAACATAAAAAACATTGATCTAGTAACCGACAAATACCACACATTGTACTAAAAAATTAACCACATAAAACTAAGGTCATAACATCTTACTCGACGAGGCAAACCATGATACCTAAATAATGCATAGGAAAAAAAACCTAAATTAAAACCAACCATACGATAACAATCAAGACCCTGTAATAAATACGTTTTTAACGGAACAAACCAATTATAAAAGGCATCACCAATAAAAGCATGATAATTAAACTCCTATTGAACGAACGATAAAAACATAATGAAAATGAGCCACAACAAATCAAGTATCATGAAATAACCCTATACAAAAGGACGAAGCAGATAAAACTCTACCAGAACTCCACCACCGTAAATAAAAAAAAACCAACAATTCATCAAACTACAGGATCAATAAACCCGAAACCACAACCATAAAACATATATAATCAAGAAAACACCTTAATACCAGTAGGTATACCTATTATCATAGTAACAGAACTAAAAAAAAATGCAGTCTTACACAGCCATACCACATAAACATATTGATGGCTCAAACTACTCTACCAAACACACTATAGAACCCAAGAACACACTAAACCTAAACCAAACAAAGAATTATTGTACTCAAAGTCAGCATATATGATCACTATTCCAAAACAGGGCAAAATAAAAAAATATAACCTCAGGATGACCAAAAAATCAAACTAAATGTTGAAATAACACAGGATCACACCACCGGCTGGCTCAAAAAAAGCAGTACCAAATTTACGATCAAACAATAACATCGTGATCCCAGCGCAAGTCAGCAATGTATAACCAAAGTATAGAAGTAAAAAAATAAGATCCAACTATAACTGAAGAAAAGAATTTAAACGTATCATTATTGTAGTTATAATTTCCAACAGAACCTATCAAACGAGAACATACAGCAAGGATGTAAAGGAAAACATTAATAATCTACACCTACACAGGACGTAGCTGAGAAGACAACGGAGGATAAAAGTTCAACCAACACCGGAACCAAAATATAACACCTTAACTCCATATAAAAAATAGAAGGAACCATTACTCAAACACTAAAAGAATTTAAACGAGGCAAAGCTAAATCATCTAAACACAAAAAAAACAAGAAGAACAAGAAAATAATTACAAACCACCTATAATAAAGGCATTAAAAAAAAAAAAATCCCGCTATACCATGTAGTTATTAAATAATTATAAATCTCACAAGGAATTAATTATAATAGCGGACACAAAATTGTTAAACGTATTCACATCCTAAGACTAAACCTAAAACTACACCCAATTATACCATAATCATATAAAATGATCCCTATTCCTTATGATCAAAGAACCAAACCAAAAATAAACCAAATCCTTATTATTCTTAACTTAATTGATCCTCTAACCACCAACGAAAACGATACATTAAATAAATTAAACTATACAAAATCTTTAAATACCGCATATTAACTTTTTACGCAAACTAATATCAAAGAAAGTAGTAGAATCAAATCTACAAAATATTCGTTAGCAGCGATAATATATTTTAATTCCAACATAAAATAATATCCTAGCGACAGAGCTAAAAGCTCATCTTCTGTGTGGTAAAACAAACATTTTAATTAAAATAGCACGCTAAAAACATAATCTATTAACAACCTAAACAATCACTAAAGATCCTTACACTGAACCACCTTCTGTTTTGAAAACAAACAGTCAAATTAACCTATTTAGCTAAATTTAACCTACAAATCATATCATACAATTTTACTATTATCCATAATAAACCTCCAATATATACCTAACAATAACTAACAATATAAACACCAAATAACATATAAAACTTTTAAACAAAACACCACAAATCAAAAGCAACTTTCAACAAACAAACATAGACACATCTAAATCAAATATAACAAAAAAAAAAAAACAACAAAAAAAAAAAAAAAAAAAAAAAAAAAACAACAAAAAAAAAAAAACAACAAAAAAAAAAAAAAAACAACAAAAAAAAAAAAAACAACAAAAAAAAAAAAACAACAAAAAAAAAAAAAAAAAAAACAAATAATATTCTACGGAGTCATTTGATCCAAACATCACAGATCAGAGTCGTATAATTTATTATCTTTAAGTCATCCGCAGAACAAATCAAAACTAATAATATGCTCAATACCGAGGAAAAATATGTTTCTTACATGGTATATATCGAGTAACCTGCTTAGCAGCCCTATCGGCATAACAAATAAACCACTAACCCATAAAATCCGATAGTTTGATTAAATCAAATCCTTAAAACACCAAAATTTATATTCTTAATGACAGACTCATCTGAAATATAAACATATAATAATCGTTCCGGAGCCCAGCCCACCTCAAGGTAACAGCCTCACAATCTTTATATTAATCCACAAACATTAAACTGCAATTCCATAATTTTAACTTAAATAAATAATCAAAAAACACCACTACATATAATAAACAAGAAAACTACTGAAACCATTACTTTAAACTAAAAATTACCTAATAATCATAACGAAACGTGGAAACGGACCACGCGCTCAAATAAAATAAAAATAAGTGAAATAAAAAGCAATCTAATCATACTTACTCAAATATTACAGACGTTAACCACCTAACTATAAAATCAGTACATCTCACAAGCATAATATTGGCAGAAACGGACTACCGCTGTACTCTGTATTTAACCACTAACCACTCACTTTAGGATCCAACCATAATCATAATGGAACCAAGATTACCTCTCTAAACATTGAAAACAACTCAAAAAAATTATAATTTAACGGAGTGATAAAGGACATCAAACAAATATTATTTTTCCCTAATCACCAAGCAAATACACAAAAAATTAAACAACCCACACATAACACATCATTTTCATATCTTACCCTAGAAAACGACCATACGAACAGCACTAAAACAATCTATACTTTTTTCCAAGAAGCCCAACCTAACATCAACAATCCATAAACTTATACAGTAAAACTATTAAACTAAAAGACATATAAAATTCTATAAACATTACTAAAACTACAACTATATAAATATCTATACCCATAAAAGAACAAAAAAAGTAACATAAAACCAACCTAATCAACCAAATAACTAATGAACATCAAATATCCATGAATCTAATCTTAACACTAACGGAATAAAATCAGCAAAACTTTGTAAAAAACCAGCCAATCCAACCTTTTTTGGACCCTTACGCAACTGAATATCTAAGAACCGTACGCTCACATAAAATAAAAAAAAAAAATGCTCTAATAAAAGAACCAATAAGAAACCTTCTAAACCAAACAAGGCGAAAAATCCATATAATACTCTTCATTACAAATATTATGCATATAACGAATATCTAAAACTTGACAAGTTTCTATTCTACTACTAACGAAACAAGTAGAAAGTCTAATACCACATGCAAACTTAACAATAGAAGTTCATTATTCACCAACTATTTGCAGAATAGGAAATTCTCTACATTAAATATTGTTAAAAAAAAATTAACACAACACATTACAATTATATCAAACACTCTTAGGGAACATGGACCTAACTATTCCTTAAATAATAAAAACTGCTCTAAAAAACTATTACAATACCCATAACAATCAAAACACTAATCTAATCAATTCCAAAATACAACATAAATCTTATATATAAGAGCAAACATTAAAGGAATAGCTAATAACCAAAACTATATATCCAAATAACATACACTAGACTTCTAAATGAATTAAATAACGCCCGACCTTCAATAAAATAACCAATACAAAATTTAACAATTCTTAAAAAGACAGGAAACAATACTTAAACAAAATTCTATAACTTGACTAGAAGCTAACATAGGTGACATATTATATAAACCAATTACCATTATAAACCCAAACGTAAAACCCAAAAAACAATACCAAATACCAGTAATTCCAACTACACTTCTACTATTTATAATTTTGAATAAATAACCACAGTTAATAACATTGTACCTTAAGAGTGACTAGACACACACCAAAAAAACTATCAACTCTTTCTCCCTTTAAAAACCTGATAACACCAAAAAATAAAAGGAAAAACACAAACTTTAAAAAAAAACCAAAAAAAAAAAAAAAAAAAAAAAAAAATCAGGAAATATATACCAACCAAAATTAAAGGAAGCTGGATACTCCCAAAGCAAAAAGATAAGATAAACAAACTATTCAATTTTAATTAACCATCAACCGTATGATTTTATAAAAAAAATTGGTATCACTGAAAGACCGCATAATTTAATAATAAACCAAAAAGTCATCAATCTCAGAAAATAATAAAGAACTTTAAAACAGCAAAACAAATATCGATAAAACCGAAATAAAACATTTTGACCTTAAAGAACATAACAAATAACTTTAATGTCAACAGAAACTTAAGATGTCTTGAACCAATAAATAATGCATTAATGCAAAAAAAATTTCATAAACAACAAGACTAATAAAAAGCAACGAAATATAATAAAATCCAAAAAGAAATCTTTTCTTCCTAAACATATTCCAAAATATACCAGCAACTAATATGAACAAAGGACGAATTAATAAAAACAATAGGGACGTATAATATATCTTACTAACTCAAGACACACAACGGTGATTAATAATTGGACGACCAATTGGTATAAAACAGATAAAAATAATAAATGTAGTAAACATGCGTCTAAAAAATAACGAAAGATACAAAGGGCATATTTAAAGCAATCTTATTAACCTAAAACTAAAACATATGAATAAATATGTGGACACGAACTAAACGCCAACAAAACAATTAAAATAAATAACAGATAACTATATCACTTTTCAATCTTAAAACCTGTAACCACTTAGATAATCGAACCAAAACATCTAGTAACCTAAAACAGATAACATAAAGGATATGTGGAACTTTACACAATATATAAAATGAATCAGATAGTTTTCTTAACTTAATTATCCACCTCAAAAAAACTATCTTCGACCTCAAACTGAACTTTACCACTTAAGCTAAAAAGGGAATATATCCACACTCAGAAATGAATCACCAATCTCTATTAAACTCTTAACTAAATATTATAACTTAAGAAACTGGAATCTACACACCCTCTGGACCAAAACAAGATATGCAATAACACTTACAACATAGCTTTAACAAGGATAATCCATAGTCACTTTTACTATTTACAAAATTTAATTCACAAAATAGAAATAAATCAACAAACTTAAATAAATGTATACAAGACAATAATTTATCTAAACCACCCATTATATTATAACTCATATTCCTGGAGAAACATATAATTTAAACCATAAACAAAAAACCGATAATACTCCCACTAAATATATAAATGCTAACTAAAATTAAAACATAGAAATCCCTAATAGAACATATTTTTAACTCACCAAACTCAACCAAAAAATGGAAAGTGGTGGAAAAAACCACACACATTGAAAAAATAAAATCCAGCAACAACAGGCAGTATTAAGACCACAACTATAGTCTTCGAAAAGACTGCATTACGAGAACAGAATATCTCATAACCAAATCATTATAATCATAAATGAAAACAAACCGACAATCAAGACTAAACAAACACAAATCATACAATCTCCACAATATGAGAATTACCAATATACAATTCCTATAACATATGAATCACACTAAAGAAGGCTACTCAACGCGTTGGCATCACACTCAACATAGCTAGCCGCAATTAAATAAACACTCTATAACCAAATAAATATAGAATAACCTATAAATAATAAACAATACAACACCACATAATCCTACTAATCCAACAAACCTAATGCATTATATAACCTCTCAATATATACTTACAGGATTACTAGCCCAGCATGAACTAAGGCAATCATCGTGAAACCCCGGAAAGACAGGAATCGTAGTTAAAAGATTAAAATTATTCAACAAATACATCTACTTATCTCAGAACCTTCATTACCTCACATAATACCTTTAAATCTACCTTTACGAAACTACAAAACATATCCCACTAATAACGGAACACGCCACATAGATATATCCACCAAAATATCAATTCTAGAAACAGAACGTGCCGGATAAGGAATATTCACAATCAATCACTATAAAGCTCAACTAAGTGAAAGCTCGTAAAAAAACCAAAAAAAAAAATACAAAGATTTAGATACAAACATATGTAACCATCGATCTAGCAATTCTTATATACAAACTACAACTCTTCACTTCAAATAATCACAAAACAGACATAAATTAGGTTAATGTTAACATAAATCATGATCAAGTTATCCAATATCCCCAACCACCAACTAAATATCTGTACACCAAGATATCATGAACAATTAGATATTCATATTCAAACATAAAAAATTAATAAATATATAAATGTAACAATTAAAAATCCAGTAAAAACCTAAAGAAAATACGAACAAGAACCCTCTTGACATATTTTAGTACCAAAAACTATCAACATTACTGCAAATTCTAAAACAAAATAAGCCATCACAGAAATGAATACTATATGCACTCCTTAATTTTGCCTTAATTAAACAAACTAACAACATATCATTTTATAACTCTCTAAAACTATTAAATATTTAAACAACTGCTGACCACATACAATCAACTATTAATATAAACCACCTCACAAAGATACAAGTAACATCTATTCTTAACTACCAAATTATATAAATTCACAAATCATATCATACGATCAGATCTACATCTAATTAATAAAGACTATCTATCTAAGGGAATATCCACAACAACTATAAATAAATAAAATACTCAACCTCAGTTAATCCTCAAACCTTACTAACATTCTAATAAGGATACTCAGCATGACATCCCCCAAATATCTAAAGCAACAAATAAAACCTACCAATCAAAAACACACCTGAACTAAAAAAACATAAAAGATTAAATTCTTCCTTGGAAACACAAAACCAACAAAAACAAGATAACTAAGACAGCCCACCAACTTAGAATTTATAGAACAAGCAGGCATAAAATAATAAAAAGATCACTCGGGTTTTATACTGCTCGGAGTAACTAATGGATTAGTACATAAAAGCTTCCACATCCAATTAATTTTACGCTCAACTAAAACTAAAAAATGACTAACAACTATTACTTACCATAAAAGCAAACAAATCCTTAATCGTATGATATCTATGAAAAAACACAAATCACTTATCCTATAAAAAAACAATGGACTAGTAGAAACATTGATGCAAATAAAACAAAATGTAAAACTCTAACTAATAAAAAAATCCTAAACACTTAGATGCACAGGAAACACGGAACTAATGTATCAATTAATGTACCTGAAAAACCACCCAACAACATAACTAAATATTTAAACCCAACATACAGGCACATAGTATAAATAAGAAGTCAAAACCAGTAGCAGCTCAATATGACATTTGATTTGCCACGGTAAAATATATCCAAGAAGAAAAGCTTTACCATTAAAATAACATAACTAAAAAACCCAACTTTTCAAACCCCTATCTACGATAACGTCTATAATAAATCTACGACCAATAGAACATAAACAGAAAAAATATAATCCTTAACACCATATATGAATATAACGAATAATCCAACAATAAATATTATAATCAGTCAAATCTTAAACATCGAAAATTTGCCAAACCGCATAAAATAATGACAAAAAATTATACCAGAAAAACATGAATTATCCTAAAAGCCATTATCATAAAAACCAACACACCAAAATATGTTATAGACAATGTTTGTCGGCAAATCTATTAAAAAATTAAAACGAATAATCTTCAACATTAAATATTTTGGTTTAAACATTAAATTCTTTGCACACAAAAACTACCAGTTACATTATACACCTACATAAAAACTATACGAAGAAATCATTAATCGTTAATCTACGAATTAACTCCACAGACCACGGAAACCATCTATAGGCAATACAACAACACTGATTAACCACACTTTACTAATACATAAACTATTAAAATAAACAAACCAACCATATAATCTACAAATGCCAAACCACTTTCAAATATTATTTTCCTATATCGACGAAACAACTCGACTTCATAATAATCTAACTCAGTCAAACCAACAGTACTATAATAACATGAATAAAAGCAAGCATATTGGTCAAAAAACACGCAGCAGAATGAGGATTATGCAAATCTCCTCCATTGAGATTATAATCTCCCAAAAGCTAGATCATAAATAAAAGCAAAAAGATAAGTATTTACAATTTAAAATAAAGATGACGCTCATCAGTTCTTAATCAAATCAATGATAAGTAGTCATAAAAAAAGACCGTCTTATCAATATATAAAGTCTCCAACATAGGAATCACCATAAGCATAAGCTATAGGCTTACTATAATAATCCGGAAATCATCAACAAAGTCAATAAAAATTGTAGCAAAATTATAATCTCGTCATTAAAATAAACAAAACCAAAGGCATACGATCTTC
>JALJAT010000563.1:0-12971 GCA_034768735.1 Schistosoma mekongi | reverse complement strand
TGCCGTGGGAACTTAGTCCACCAGTACCCCTAGGGGGGTTATATAAACGGGAGGTCAAATCTGTAATGAATTTTAAGGCCATCAAAATTTCCAATTTTTCTGAAAAAAGTTTTTCTTGATTATTGAAGCTCATGCGTGCTCCTTACACCGGTAAGTTCTTAGTTCATTCTTCAACTTAGTTGCTTCTGGTGTAATGCTTGATTGTGGTTCTTATTATGTTATTGGGGTATATTAGGGTGGGAGTTTAATATGTTTTTTGCAGTTTGTAGACGTTTAACGTAGAATAGTTCTTCAGTAAGTGCTTTTGTTTTATGTTTTGATGTAAAGCGTTTGATTGCTTTGTCGACTAGTAGTAAAATTTCTGAGTGGTTTTATTTTGTCTGTTGAGATATATTTGGCGTGTTGTTCAGTTATGTAACATGCTATAAGGAAGTGTCTTTTAGTTCTTTTGTTGGTGAATTATATAATTCTAGATTTGTGGTCAAACAAAGAATCAAGTTGATACTAAAATATATGGTACAAGATTAGATTAATTTTATATGTTTATTTTCTTTATTAGGGTTATCTGGGTTTTCCTTTATGGGTTATATTTTAAGGAAGCATGTTTTCTTGTAGTCGTGGTAGTCAGTATGGTTATTTTAGGAATAATATTTTTGTTGGTTTGTGATAGTAGTTTAATGTTATCTGGGCTTCTAATTGTTCGATTAGTTATTATATTTTTTGGTGGATTACCTTTGGTTGTTATACTACGCGTATGGTGTTTTTTATAGTTTTAAGAGTTCCATGATTGGTACCTTTTTTGGATAATCATTTTAATTTTACGTTTATTTATTATTTTAGTGGGTTATGAGTTTGTTAAGGTAGTTATTCTTTTTTATTAGTTGATTGTGTATCCTGTTGGGGTGAGCTAGGTTATTGGTGTTTCTGAATTAGTAAGAGTTGAATTGTTATTTATGATGGGATTGCTTATTTGTTGATAGTATAATTGTTTATGATGATTTTTTGAGATTATGTATTTTTGGGTATTTGTCGTTTGAGAGGTCAGGGTTATTTGATTATTTTGTGATTTGGGTAATAGATTTTCTGTAGTTATATGTTTGAGTTTTCGTGTTTAGTTTTTGGTACGTTTATTGTTGTTTATATTTATTTTTTTTAAATGTGTAGTTATATATTGTTTAAAAATTGTGTGATTCTAATGGGTTTATAAAATTAGTCTTTCTTCAAGTAAGAGATCTCATGTGTCTATTTGAGCCCTTATCAGTATGAGTTTATTTTCGTTGGTTTTAGAGTTTGGTATTAGGTTTTTTAATATTACCATGTATTTTTTTATCAATCCTTTTATTTTAATTATGATAATTGGTTTATGAGTTTATTTTAGTGTTAAAATATGTTGTTTGGGATTATTTACTATTAGGAAGAGCGTATGCTTGGGTATTTTGGTTTTGTTTTTTTATTATTTATTGACTGAGATTATAAGTTTTGCTACATGTTATTGACTTGTTTATGATTTCCCGGATTATTATAGTAAGCCTATAGCTTATGCTTATTGTATTCCTATGGTGGAGACTATAGATTTATAGGACACGTCTTTTTTTATGACTACTTATCATGGTTGATTAAGACTGATGACGTCATCTTTATTTACATGGTAGAATACTTTTTCTTTGGCTTTTATGATCTTGAGCTGTTTGTGGGATAAAATACAATGCATAGAGATTGCATAATCCTCATTCTGCTGCTTGTTTTTAACCAATAGCTTGCATTTTTCCTTTTCTTATAGGTACTTGTTGTTTGACTGGTTAGATTATATGTAGGTCGAAGTTGTTCGTCGATATAGGAAAATAATATTTTTTATATTGGCATTTGTAGATTATATATGGTCTTTTGTTATTATATTTATGTAATTATATAGTGTGGGTTTTAATCAGGTGTTTTGTGTATGCATATAGATTTTTCGTGTCTGGTAGTTAATTAGTAGATTAACGATTAATGATTTTTTGAGTAAGTTTTTTCTGTAGTTATAATGTAAACTGTTTAGTTTGTGGTGCTAAAGGAAGTTATGTTTAAACTAATATTTAAGGTTGAAGATTATTCGTTTAATTTAATATATTTGCCTACACAATTTTCTATAAACATATTTTTGTGTGTTGGTTTTATGATTAGTGCTTTTAATGATATCAGGTTTTTTCGTATAGTTTGGTCATTATTTTAATGATGTTTTGGGTAAATTTTCGATGTTAATGAAGTGACTTATGATATATTTATTGTTGGATATTCGTTTATTCATTAAGGTGTGTAATGATTACTATTTTTTTCTTGTTTATTTTCATATTTGGCTATATTGTATTAAGAAGTATCGTATGATGGGGTTTGAAAAGTTTGGGTTTTTTTATTTAGTTATTTTTAATGGTAGAAGCTTTTCTTGGATATATTTTACCGTGTCATCAAATGTCATATTGAGCTGCTACTGTTTTACTCTATTATACTTAGTGTGCCTGTTGTTGGGGGTTTACTATTTCGTATACTACTATTAATGTGGTGGTTTTTCAGTAAGACATTAATTGATACATGAGTTCGTGTATTTCCTGTGCAATAAGTTAGGATTATTTTATTAGGATTAATAGTTTTACCATTTTTTTTATTTGCAATCAAAAAGTGTTCTACTAGTCCATTGTTTTTTTATAAAGGATTGTGATTGTGTTATTTCATAGATATCATACGTTAAGGATTTGTTTGCTTTTATGTTAGTATAGTTGTAGTAATTTTTTAGTTTTAGTTGATCCGAAATTATCATTGGAGTTGTGGAGCTTTTATGTACTATCCATTAGTTACTCCGTATAGTAGAAAGCCCGAGTGCTATTTTTTATTATTTTATGCAATGCTCTCGTTACTTCTAATAAATTCTAAGGTTGGTGGGCTGGTCTTAGTTATATTGTTTTTGTTGGTTTGGGGTTTCCGGACGAATTTTAGATCATTTATGTTTTAGTCGTCAGGTGTGTTTTTGAATTGGTAGTTAGTTTATTTGTTGTCTTTAATATATTTGGTGGATTCATGCTGAGTATCCTTATATAGATGTTAGTACGGTTTGTAGATTAATTGATGTTGATCTTGTATTTTTTATAAGTTTTTTGGAATTATTCCGCTTAAGCTAGATAGTCGTTTATTAATTGCTTAGACTAATAAGAATATATAATTGTGAATTTCTATAATTTGGTAGTTAAAGAATAGATTTATTGTTTTATGTTATTATGTGGGGTGGTTTCGTATTATAATTTTGAATTTATATGTGGTCATCATTTTGTTTAATATTTTAATAGTTTTAGATAGTTATAAAAATTTCTAATTGTTTGTTATAGTTTGTTTATTAATGAAATTATGATTTGTCATGAGTATTCATGTCGAGATGGCTTTTTTGTTTTAGAAGTTTAGTAATGTTGATAGTTGTTGGTACTAAAATCCTGTCAGGGTTCTATGCGTATTCTTTGGTTTTTTACTGGATTTCTTGTTACATTAATATTTATTAATTTTTATTTTGAATATGATATTCTATGTTCAATGATGATTCTTTTGGGTAAAGAAATATTTATGTGGTGTTGGGTGAATAGTTGATATTGTCATGTTTGATTTTAACATTACCTAATTATATGTCTGGTTGTGATTAGTTGAAGTTAGATGTAAGTTTTGTAAGAAGAATTGCTAGATCTATGGTTCATATGGTGTATCTAAATCTTTCGTATTGGGTTTTTTTTACGAGCTTTCAATTATTAGAGCTTTATATTTTTGGATTGTTAATAGTCCTTCTCCGGAACGTTATGTTTCAGATGATATTGTTGGTGGATATATCGATATTAGGGAGTGTTCCTTTATTAGTTGGGAATGTTTTGTAAGGTTTAAGTAAAGGTAGATTGTAGAAAAGTTATTAGGAGGAATGAGGTTCTGAATTAGTAGGATTATTGTTGATAATTTTAAATATTTTAACTAAGATTCCTGTTTTCCGTTTCACGGATGATTGCCATTATGCCTGCTGGAGGCTAGTAGTCCTGTAAGTATTGATTGAGAGGTTATATATATTTAAGGTTTGGTTGATGTAGTACATTATGTGGGTGTGTATTAGTTGAAGTATTTCTATGTTATTCTATATTTTTTATTGGTTTATCGAGTATTTATTTAATTGCCGCTATGTTGGAGTGTGATGCAAAGCGTTTATTAGCTTATTTGAAGTTTATCTATATGGTAATAGGATGTGTATATTGTTAATTCTTCATTTGTGGAGATTATTCTGCATTGTGTATGTTTATGGTCATGGCTTGTCTGTTTGTTTTATCATTTATATTATATGATTTGGTTCTGAGAGATCTGTTCTCGTAATGAAGTATTTTTAGTTAAGATTACTAGGTGGTGGTCTTAAATGGCTGCTGTTGCTGTATTTATGTTTACATTTGTAGGTTTTCCACCAACTTTAACAATTTTTTGTTGCGATTGGGTTCGTTCTAAAATATTTTCTATAGGGTTTGCTATGTTTAATTTTAGTTAAGCATTTAGTATTAGTGGGAGTATTAAGGTTTTATTGTTATGGTTTAATTATTGTTTCTCCGTTAATAATGAGTTTGAATATAATGGTGTTTAGAATAAATTTATTGTCCTTTGTATCTTTATTTAAGTTTGTTGATTATTTCTATTTATTGTGATATAAACTTTTTGTAATAGTAAAGTTGGAATATTGATTATAATTGTTAGAAGCTAGGTGTAAGTTATTGCATATCTTGTTTTGGTCAAGAGTGTGGTGTAGATGCAGTTTCTTAAGTTTATATTTAGTTAAGAAGTTTATAGCTATGGGTGATTAATTTATTAGTTTGGATATATTCCTTTAGCTTACTTGGAAGGTATCAGTTTGCAGGGCTGAAGAATAGTGGTTTTAGAGTGGATATTAAGTTAGAAAACTATATGATTCATGTTTATATAATTGTGTAATTTACACATATCCTTTATGTTATCTGGTTATGGTTTACTAGATGTTTGGTTCGATATCCTAAGTGTTCAAGTTTTAAGATTTTGAAAAGTGATTAGTTGTTATCTTTATTTCTTTAATTGTTTTGTTTTGTTTATTCGTTTTCCATATATTTATCATATGTTTAGTTTTAGGTTAAATAATGCTTTAATAGTGCTTTGTTATAGCTTTCGGTATTTTTAGACGCATGTTTTACTACATTTAAGATTTTTATATCTGTTTTTATCCCAATTGGTAGTCCAATATTTATTATCCCGTTTGTTGTATCATTTGAGTTTAGTAAGATTCTATTATCGTCCTATTGTTTATTAAATTCGCCATTTGTTTTATATTTAGGCTGGTGTATATTTTGGATAGTTTTTAGGAAATAAGTTCTTTTGGATTATTATTATATTTCTTTGCTTTTTGTATTCTTTTTGTTGATAATTTTTGTTGGCATTAATGCAGTGATTATTGTTCAAGAAACTACTAAGTTTTTCTGTTTGCTCTTAAGTTATAATTGTTATGTTATTTAAGGTAAAAATGTTTTATTTCGGTTTTATGATATTTGTTTGATGTTTTTAAGAGTTCTTTTATTATTTTCTGGAGATTTATGACTTTTTGGTTATATTCAGAATTATGCGGTCTTTCAGTGTACCAATGTTTTTATAAAATATAGGTTGATGGTTAATTAAAGTGATAGTTTTATTATATTATCTTTTGGCTTTGGGAGTATCTCTTCCTTTTAATTTTGGTTGGTCTTATATTTCCTTATTTTTTTTTTTTTTTTTTTTTTTTTGGTATTTTTTTTAAAGTTGTTGGTGTTTTTCCTTTATTTTTTGGGTTTTATCAGGGTTTTACAGGAGAACGAGTTTTAATAGTTTTTGTTGGTGTGTGTCTAGTATATTTAAAGGTATCAAATGTTATACCGTGGTGTTGATTTTATTAAAAATTATAATAGTCAATTGTAGTTGGAGTAACTGGTATTGGTAAATTGTTTTTTTGTGGGTTATTCAAATTTGGGTTTATAATGGTATTTGGTTTATATTATGAGGTCACATGAGTTGCTTCTAGGTAAAGTTATATTTTGTTTAGAAGTATTGGTTTTCGTCAGTCTTTTTTAGATGGTACTGTTGTATTTGGTTTATTTTAGTTGAAAGGTCGGGGTCGTTATTTATTATTTAAAGTTCTATGGTAGGTTAATTTGGATATATATTTGGTTATTAGCTATTCTTTAGGTTTGCTCTTGTATTATAAGATTTAATTAGGTATTTGTTTAATTGGATTTAGATTTTAGTGGTTTTATGTTATTGTCTGTGTAATAGTTTTTAGAGCAGGTTTTATTTTATTTAAGTGATGTTAGGTCCATTGTTCCTAATAGTGTTTGATATAATTGTATGTTTTGTTTTAATTTTGTTTTAACAATATATTTAATTTAAGAGAATTCTATTCTGCAAATAGTTGGTGAAATATGAATTTCTATTGTTAGAGTTTTTGCGTGGTATTATAATTATCCGTGTTTAGTTAAGTAAGTAGAATTGAAACTTGTCAAGTTTTTAGCTATTCGTTATCATGAATATACTTTGGGAATGAAGATTCGTATATGGATTCACTTGTGGTTTAGAAGGTTTTTTATTGGTTTCTTTATTAGTAGGCATTTTTATTTATGTGATCGTAGGTTCTTAGATATATACAGTTGCGTAAGGGTCCAAAAAGGTTGGATTGTCTGGTTTCTTACAAAGTTTTGCTGATTTTATGAAGTTCGTTGTTTAAGATTAATTAATGATATGTAGTCATAGTTGATTTGGTTGATTAGGTTGTTTTTATGTTATTTTTTTTGTTCTGTATGGGTATATATATTTCTAGTTGTAGTTTTAGTAAGTTTATTATAATTTATGATGCTTTATATATTTTAATAGTTTTACTTTATAAGTGATGGATTGTTGATGTTTAGGTTTGGGCTTCTGAAACAAGTATAGATTGTTGAGTGCTGTTTCCGTATTGGCGTTTTCTTCCTCGGGTAAGATAGAATGCTTTTTATGTGTGTGTTTTTTACTTTTTGTATGTTGCTTGGTGATATGGAAAAATGAATATTTGTTTGATGTCTTTATAAAACTCCGTTTACAATTTATTTTGTGCGTTGGTTCAATGTTTTAGATAGAGTATCGTGTTTCCATTTGATTCTTGTGAGTCTGACAGTGAGTTGGCGTTAGTGGTTTAATACAGATTACGCGATTCCTTTTATGACAATTTTTTCTTGTGTAGAGTGTACTGAGTTTATATAGTTAGTGGTTAACGTCTGTAATATTTTGAGGACGTATGCTGAGATTGATTTGATTTCACTTATTTGTCGTGTATTTTGCGCGTGGTTACTTTTCCCACGTGGTCGTTTTAGATTATTATGTAGTTTTTAGTTTGAAAGTATGGTTTTAGTCTTGTCTCTTTATATATGTGTGTGTTGTTTTGGATTAATTATTTAAGTTAAAATTATGGAAGTTGAAGTTAATGTTTATGTGGATTATATAAAGATTTGTGAGGCTGTTAACCTTGAGTGGGCGGGTGCTCCGTAAGACCCGCATATATTTGTGTGTAGAGTTCAGTAGTATTTCTTAATAAATATAAATTTTGGGTGTTTAGGATTTGATTTAATCAAACTCTTCTAGTTTATTGTAGTGATTTAGTTTTTTATAGCCGAGGGGCGGCTAAGCCCGGTGACTACGCCGATATAGTAAAATGTAAGAAAAATTTTTTCCTCGGTATTGACCATATTATTAGGTTTTGATTTGTTTCTGCGGATATCTAAATAATAAAGTATAACTCTTACTCTTGTAGATGTTGATAAATGACTCCGTAGAAGTATTGGTTTTTTTTTTTTTTTTTTTTGTGTTGTTTTTGTTTTTGAGTTTGGTTTTTTGTTTGTATATTATATGTTTGGAGGGTTATAAGGGTGAAGATAGAGATGTTGGTTGAGATAGTTTGAATTAGTTCTTTTGAAGTGTGGTTTTATGTCTCATTTGTTTAGTGCGAAAATTTTTTCAGTTTTTCTTATTTGAAACTTTTAGTGTTTTTTGTTATATTTGAATTTAGAGGTTACTTTTGTTTTGTTGCAAGTTGCTTTTGATGGGTTTGGTTTAAAATTTTCTAGTTATTTGGTGTTTTTTATATTGGTTAGTTATTGTTAGGTATAGATTGGAGGTTTATTCTTGTATTAATAACTGGTCTAGAATAGTATTTTTAGGGTTATACTTTAGCTAATGTTATTTGACTGTTTGTTTTTCCAAAACAAGGTGTTCAGTGTAAGACTTTTAGGTTGATTGTATTAGGTTGTTAAATATGATTATTTGGTATCGTGAATTTTTAAGTTCAACTGTTTGTTTACACACAGAAGATGAACTTTAGCTTGTCGCTATGAATTAGTTTATATTTGGAAGATAAATATATTTCGCTGCGAACGAATAATTTGTAGATTTGCTTCTACTACTTTCTTTGATATGAATTGACGTAACAATTTATATGAGTTGTATTTAAAGATTTTGTATAGTTTAGTTATTTAATGTACACAATCGTTTTCGTTGGTGGGTTAGAGGAATCAATTAAAGTTAGAGAATAAGCAGGGATTGTTTTTTTTTTTTTGGGTGGTTATTTGGTTGTTTCTTTAGATCATAAGCTAATAGGGCTCATTTCTTGATTATTGGTATAGGGGTGGATTTATAGGTTTTAGGTCTTACAGGATGTTAATACTTTAAATTTTGTGATCCTTTATAAATTAATTCCTTGGTGAGATTTTAATCTTTAATACTAAATCATGGTAATACTATGATTTTTTTTTTTTTTTTTTTTGTTGTTTTTTTTTTTTTTTTTTTTTTTGTGTTTAGATCTTTACTTTGCCTCGTTAAATTCTTTTAGTGTTTGAGTAATGGTTCCCTTTCTATTTTTTATATGGTACGTTTTATATTATGTTTCCGGTGTTGGTTTGAACTTTTTTAATCCTCCTTGCTTCTCAAGCTACGTTGTCTGTTGGTAGGTGAGATATTTAATGTTTTCTTACATCTTGCTGTATTTCTAGTTTGATAGGTTCTGTGAAATTATACTACAATAATGACTACGTTAAATTCTTGTTCTTCGTTATATTGATCTTATTTTTTTACTTCTATAACTTTTTTGTTTAAGATCATTGCCTGGACTTGCTGCTGGGATAACATGTTATGGTTTGATCGTAATTTGGTACTGCTTTTTTTTAGCCACCGGTGGTGTGATCTGTGTTTATTATCACAGTTATTTGATTTTTGGTCATCCTGAGGTTTTATGTAAATTTTGCCCTGGTTTTGGAATGTGATCATATAGGTCTTACTTTGAGTAAATAATTCTTTGTTGGGTTATATGGTTTAGTGTGTGCTATGGGTTATATATTGTGTTTTGGGTAAGTAGTTTGACTTCATCATAATGTTTAATGGTTTGTTAATGGGATGTGAAGACTGCCATTTTTTTTAGTTCTTTCTATTATAATATGTATAACGTACTGGTATTAATGTGTTTTCTTGATTATATATGTTGAGTGGTTGTGGGTTACGGGTTATTGATCCGGTAGTTTGATGATTGTTGGTTTTATATTTTATTTACGGTGGGTGGAGTTACTGTGATATGTTTAAGCTGCTTCGTCTTTGATGGTTATTTCATGATCCTTGATTTGTTTGTGGCTCATTTTCATATTTTTTATCGTTAGGTTCATATAGGAAGTTTAATTATAAATATGTTTATGGTGATGACCTTTTATAATTGGTTGTTCGTTAAAAGTTTTATTACAGGGTCATTGATTGTTATCGATGGTTGGTTTTTTTTTTTTTTTTTTTTTAATTTATGTTTTTTTTTCCTATGCATTATTTGGTATGCCTGTTTGCCTCGTCCGCTAAGATTTATATCCTATTTTATGTGTTAAGTTTTAGTACAATTTTGGTTTTGTCGTTTACTAAGATCAATGGTTTTTATTTTTATCATCTGAGATCGTTAGGGTGGTTTAATCGTATTTTGAGGATTATGAGGTCCCTGTAGTTGTATATGTAAAGGTTGTTACTAGTCCAGTTCCGAGACATATTGTATATTGTTAATGGTAAGTATTGAACTTGGGGGACAAGTAATTATTATGTTTATGATTGCTATAATGATTGTGATTTTAGTCATATATTTAAGAGTAAAATGATGCTTTTGTAAAGCATTGATAGAGTGATGTAGCTTATTTGCATAAGAAGATTAGATTCTGTTTTATAATATTTATGGCAAGAAGTACCTTTTTGCCTCATGAAATTCTTTGAGGAGTATCATTATTTCTAATGCCCGCAAGGCTTATGATTTTCATTGATTCTTAATCAATTTGGGTTATTTATCAGTTATTGTGTAAATATTAGTAGAAATCATTGATGAGTGTGATAAATACTTCGTAGCGTCTAATATCTGGTTAATGGCTTAATGCAATCTATAAGAGGAATTGATGTGTGTTTATTGTGTTTTTTTTTTATGTATAATAGTAGTATTTATTTTAGTATGTGTTCCTGGGATTAAGATTGTCCTATTTTTATTAGTTATTTACTTGCATTTTTGTGATATAGGTTCTTATGGTTTATGGCTGTATTGATAATTGGTGGTTGTATAAGAATGAAGGAATAAGTAGGTTTATGTTTGGTCTAATATTTTGTTTTTTTCTTAGTCCTGTTCAAACTTTTTATCAAAACATGCTATTTGTTAGGTTAAATAGTAGGCCTGCCCGGTTGGAATAGAATTTTCGCAGATTTTCTGTGCTAAGAAGCATAATATATCGCTTCTGCTTCCGTAATTAGTGGCGTTGTGATGTTTAATGAAATAGGGTGCATTAAATGATGACTATTGGTCTGAAATTGGTTTTAGTGATTAGGAACTCGCTGTGATAATATCAGAGGAAAGAACCCAAGATTCTTGGATTATAGATTGATTTTTGTTGGGGGTAAATGTATATTTGTCATTTAGTTTTTATATCCTTAATACACAGAAGATCAAGTTAAAGTTACCCTTGGGGATAACTGAGTAAAGAGTTGTGAGAGGCCTAGTGATCGACTTGTTACTAACCTCGATGTTGGCTTAGCCGATACCTTCATGGGTGATATGAAAAGGTGGTCTGTTTCGTACCATTGAATCTTTTATGAGTTGATTAAGACCGGTGAAAGCCAGGTCGGGTTCTTATCATATTTGCTTTTTTATTAAGTACGAAAGGATATATAGTGTAAGTTTTTTATAGTGGTGGTTGGAATACGTTCTCTGTGTACTCCAAAAGTATATAAAGTTTATTATTACTCGTATTTTTTACAATTTAACCCTGGTTGTAATATAGAAATAGACTTTAAGATGCTATTATCCGTTAGTTAGATTTGTGCGTTTTTCTCAAATATATAAATTTGAATGATTGTAATTAGTGAATCTGTCTTTTATAAGAATTTAGTGATGGTTTGTTAAGTGATAGAAGGGTCGGAGCACAGTGCCAGCCGCCGCGGTTATACTGTAATTCTTCTTATTTCTTTTTTGGGTTAACAACTTTTATTGAATTTTTGAGAAATTTGTTAGAAAATAGGTTTCAGGGGGGGGGGGGGAAATTATTTCAATAATATATAAAGCTCAGTTTAAAAATAGGGATCTAGATACCCCTTTATTAGGTTGAAGAAATTTTTGTCCACGGTTAGAAAATGAAAGGGTGTTTGGCAGCAAACTAAATTCTTCCGGGGGAAGGTGCGTATTAAAGAGAGATCCGCTACTATTTTCCTCTACCTAATGTTAGTGTATATTCCGTGTTCTATTCAAGATAGAGGTAAAAAGTGGGTAAATATTAATTCATTTAAGGAAGGTTAGTATGCGCTTATGGTATGGTATTGTGCGTTACAATTAAAAGTTTTAAATACTTAATAGTATTTTTTTTGGGATCGGAAGTAGGAGTGTAATAGTATGTCACTTCGAAGTGAATGAAATAGTTTGGGTACACATCCGCCGACATCTCCCCCGATGTGTTAATTGAGTTAAGTCGTAACATGGTAGGCTTGAAGAATCAGGTGCTAGAATTTATAAATGATCAACGGAATTATAAGTTTTCGTTTATTATAATTTAGTTAATATGTGTTGTTTTTAGGTTGTTTATTCCAGTATGGTGATGCTAGTTAGGTGTTATACAATATATGTATCTCGTAAATGAAAGTGGTGGTGCTAGAGAGAGTCCTTGTTTAGCGTGTATTATGAAATCTTTACCAACATTAATGGTTATGAGTATTGTGTTTTTAAATATAAATTATTTGGTTTGTAGAAAGGTAGGTTATGAAAGAGCCTGTGAAGATATAGTCATCACAATTGATATTTGGACGTATGAATATTCTAATGGTTGATATATATGATTCTTATGAAAGATTTAAGTTAAAGGAGTGAAAAAAAGCCCTTACGATTAGGACGAGGGATTTAGATATTCTTGTAGCTTACATCAAAGCATGTATCCTTCATTTTCATTACCTGATTTAGGTATAAAGATTGATGCTATCCGGTTCCGAATTAATAGAATTGTAAAGAAGTTTGATCGTATGGTGTTTTTGTTGGATATTGTAATGGTTGTGTGGTTGGGTCATAGATATATGCCAATAGTAGAGAGATTGTAGACAGTAGTTTTTGCTGAAAGGTTGCTAATGTACCTAAGCTGTAAGAAGAAGTGATATATTTAAAAAATTTTGTGTGATAATGGTTGTTGTTACGTTATTTTGTATCGTTTATTTTTATTTGTTTGTATGGATTTTACTTTTTGTAGTAGATCATTGTCTCGTGTATTTGATAGTTTTAGATTCATTAAGGTTGGGGGGTCTATTTTATTTACAGGTTCTTGGTGATATTTTTTATTTATTTATTTTAGTTTATTTGGTGGGTTTATATATTGTTTGTTTATGTAAGAAGATGTGCCTAAATCTGGTATATCTAATTTGAGCTTAGT
>JALJAT010000562.1:0-12979 GCA_034768735.1 Schistosoma mekongi | reverse complement strand
TTTTATCAACCATGCTGGGTATTCATTGCTTTGTTGACCCAGTACTGGCACTGATCATGGTTGTTAAAACTTCAGTATTGGCCTCTTGACAGCATAGCTATCGCCTATGTCATTTTAGGTTGTTTGAGTCTAACCTATAATTATTATCCCCATTCCCCACCACCACCTCCATTTTCACAGTTTTACTTAGTCACTTCATGCTACGTAGAATGCAATTTCTCTTACTTGTAAACCACCTAAATGATAACCATGTAAAATTATTGTCTTTACTACCACAATTTTTATCAGCCACCTAATTTCTCTAGTATACCACTGTCTTGATTTGTCATCAGGAATATAGTATTTGAAATAAATGCACTGATCTTCACGACAATGATATTTGTATGAATACATGATTAGCAAAACTATCCCACTTCCCCCATCTGTCAATTTTCCCGCTCCATCAGGTTATGGCATTTTAAGTTAAAAGTAGTAGTAACCAAAATATCCAGATTGAAGCCGATTCTAACATCATTAGATATCAGGGATAATCGGATAGAAATTTTGTCTTCGGTTATTTTAAATACAAATGTAAGCATTGAAATAACAACATTATTAATCAATAATACAGGTTATCGATATGGGTGAATAGGGGATGGCGTGGTCGCAAAATCAATTAGTCAAGGTGTGTAGACAAAGGTTGATCCATTTAGAATGTAATCGAATAGGTAAGAGATTGCAACAAATGTAGTGAGTGATAGTAAGATTGTCGAATAGTAACAATAACAATAATAGAAAGCATGTATTCAAGTTCATTATTCGGTCTTAAAATGTTGTTTTTTTTTTTTTTTTTTTTTTTTTCAAAAAGTCACTAAAAAGTGGAAAGAGATTGAGTGATATTCAAGTCATTCTGTGTACCTTGATTATATTGAAATACATAATAAATAATAATAGCAATAACATTAACAATAATTATAGTAACAATAATAATATTATTAATTAGATTCTAAATATTATATTATTATTATATTTTTATATGTATTTTTGAACAAGAGGGATTATTGGATAGGGTAGACTTGAATATAGAAATGCACATAAAGAGAGGAAGAAAAAGATGCCAATTAATCAAATTAAATCGTCGTATGATTTAGGTGGAGATCAGGTTTATGCCGATCTTACGGGCGGCCAGGCAGGAGAGGGGTGAACGTTACCTCTCTGTATCCACCTATTCTGGATTCTGGCCTCTTGACCGCATAGCTATCGCTATGTCCATTTTAGGTGGTTGAGTCTAAATATAATTAGTACTCACCATACCCACCACCAACCTCACATTTCACAGTGTTACTTAGTCAAATATCATTCTACGTAGATGCAATTTCATACTTGTCAACCACCCTAAATGGTACCCATGTAAAAATAGGGCTTTTACTACACAATAATTTTTATCAGCCACCCTAATTGCTCTAGTCGACCCACGGTCTTGATTTGTCCAATCAGGAATTAATGTATTGAATTAAATTCCGGATTTCAAGACAATGAAAGATTGGTATGAAATACATTATTAGCAAACTATCCCCCTCCCCCCATTTGATCAATTTTCCCAGCTCATCAGTATGCATCTTAAGTTTAACATTAGTAGTAACACAATATCCAGTTTGAAGCGATCTAACATTCATTTAGATATCAGGGATAATGGAAGAAATTTTGTCTTCCGGTGATTTATTAAATACAAATGTAAGCATGAAATAAAACAATCATATTAATCAAATACTAGACAGGATCTCTGTTTAGGGTGACATAGGGGATGGCGTGGTCGCAAATACAATAGATCAAGTGTTTGTAGGACCAAAGGTTGAATCCCATTTAGCATGTAATCGAATGGTAAGAGATTCAAAATGTAGGAGTGATAGGTCAAGATTCGGCGAATGTAAACAATAACAATAATAGAAAGCATTGATCAGTTCATTAGTCGGGCTTAAAATGTTGTAAAGTAAATAAAAAGAGGAAGAGATTGAGTGATATTCAATTCATCTGTGTACCTTGATTATTATTTGCACTATAATAAATAAAATAGCAACACATAACAAGAATATAGTCCAACAATAAATTATTATAATTATATTCTAACTATTATTATTATTATTCCTATTATTATTATGATTTTTGAACAAGAGTGGTATTTGGATAGGGTAGACTTGAATTATAGAAATGAACATAAAGAGAGGAAGAAAATATGAATTAATCAAATTAAATCGTCGTAGGATTTTTAGGTGGAGATCGGTATCATGGATCGTACGCTCGGACTGGCAGGGAAGAAGGGGTGAAACGTACCTCTTCTGTATTCACCTCTTCTGTATTCGGGCGCTTGACCGCCTAGCTATCGCCTATGTCATTTTAGGTTTGTTTGAGTCTAACCTATAATATTATCCACCATTCCACACCACCAACTCCCCTTCACAGTTTTACTTAGCAAGATCATTCTTAAGTTAGAATGCAATGTCAAATTGTCAACCCCCCCTAAAGGTACCAATGTAAAATTTTTGGTCTTTTAATGTACCCAATAAAATTTTTTATCAGCCACCCTAATGTATTAGTATACCACTGTCTGATTGTCCAATGTCAGGAATTAAGAGTATTTGAATGAAAATTCACTGATTTCAAGACAAGCATATTGTTGAATACATTATTTAGCAAATATTCCCACTCCCACCATCTTGTCAATTGTCCCAGCTCAGCAGTTATGCATTTATAAGTTTAAAATTAAACTAGTAGTAACCAAAATTCAGTCTGAAGGCACGATCTAACATCATGTAGTATCGGGATAATTGGATAGAAATTTGTCGTTCGGTTATTATAATACACAATGTAAGCCATTGAAAAATAAACAACATTATTAATCAAATTATATACCGGGTATCTCTGGATAGGGGGGTGACATAGGGGATGGGCGTAGGTCGCAAAATACAAATTAGATCAAGTGTTTGTAGACACAAGGTTGAATCATTAGGACTGTAATCGCATACGTAAGAGATTGCAACAGTATTTATAGGAGTGATAGCAAGATTCGTCGAATAGTAAACAATAACAATAAAGAAGCGGATTCAGTTGCATTTATTACGGTCTTAAAATGTTGTAAGGCAATAAAGTAGGAAGAGAGTAGTGATATCAATTCAGTATGGGTACCTTGATTATTTTGCAATAATATAAATAAAATAGCAAATAACATTAACAATAATTAGAGTAACAATAATAAATTGGGTATAATATTATTCAAATTATTATTATATTATACTATTATTATATGTATTTTGAACAAGAGGTGGTAGTGGATAGGGTCGACTTGAAATATAGAAATGCACCTAAAGAGAGGAAGAAGAAAATATGCATTAATCCAAATTAAATCGTTAGATTTAGGTGGAGATCGGTTTCATGGATCTTATCGTCGGTCCATGGCAGGAGAAGTGCGTTGAAACGTACTTCTTCTATTCACAGTCTGGCATCTTGACCGCTAGCTATGCTTATGTCATTTTAGGTTGTTTGAGTCTAACCTATAATTATTAACTCACCATTCTCACCACACCCCCATTTCCAGTTTACTAGTCAAATATATTCTCGTAGGATGCAGTTCAGACTTGTCAAGCACCATAAATGTTACACATGTAAAATTATGGTCTTTTATACACAACAATTTGATCAGCACCCTTAATTCTCGAGTTTACCCACTGTCTTGATTTGTCCAATCAGAATTATAGGTATGTGAATTAATTCAAGATTCCAAGACAAATGATATTTGTATGATACATTATTTAGCAATATACTATCTCACTCCCCCAATATTGGCAATTTTCCCAGCTCATCAGTTATACATTATAAGTGTAAAAGTTAGTAGTAACCAAATATCCAGCTCTGGGGGGAAGCCGAATCACATCACTTTAGGATCAGGGATAATCGGATAGAAATTTTGTCTTACGGTTATTTATAAATAACAAATGTAAGCATTGAATAAACAACATTATGAATCAAATAATATCCAGGGAACTCGTCTATGGGTGACATAGGGGATGGAGTGGTCACGCAAAATACAAATTAGATTAAGTGTTTGTAGCAAACGCGTTGAATCCATTAGAATGTAATCGAATAGGTAAGAGCTTGCCCAAAATGTAAGTGAGTGATAGTCAATTCGTTTCGAATAGTAACAAAACAATATAGAAGATGTATTCAGTTCATTTTATTCGTCTTAAAATGTGTAAAGTCACTAAAGTAGGAAGAGAGAGTGATATTCCATTCATTACCTGTGTCAACTCTGATTATATTTGCAATAATAACTAAATAATAATGGCAAAAACATTAACATATTATAGTAACAATAATATTGTTAGATTATTATTCAAAATAGTAGTTCTTAGTACTATTATTATATGTATTTGAACAAGAAAGTGGTATTGGATAGGGTTAGACTGAATATAGAAATGCACATAAAGAGAGGAAAGAAAAAAGCATTAATAAATTAAATCGTCGTATGATTTAGGCTGGAGATCGGTTTTCATGGATCTTACGTCGGCCATGGCAGGAGAAGGGTTGAACGTAACTCTTCTGTATTCACATCTTCTGATTTGGCTCTTGACCCGCATAGTATCGCCTATGTCTTTTAGGTTGTTTGAGTCTCTAACCTTAATTATTACTCACCATTCCACACACACCTCAAATGTCACCGTTTTTACTTAGTCAATATCATCCTAAGTAGAATCAATTTCATACTGTCAACACACCCTATGTTACCCATGTAAAATATGGTCTTTTACTAACAATAATTTTTATCAGCCACCATAAGTTCTTAGTATACCCAATGTCTGATTTGTCAATCAGGAAAGTAATAGTTTGGAATAAATTCACTGATTTCAAGACAAGAATATTTGTATGAATACATTATTAGCAAACTATCCCACTCCCCATTACTGTCAATTTCCCAGCTCATCAGGTTATACATTATAAGATTTATAAATTAGTAGAACCAAAATATCCAGTTCTGACGCGATCTAACATCATTAGATATCCAGGGGGATCATTGGATAGAATTTTGTCTCGGTATTCTTAAATAAACAAATGTAAGCCTTCAAATAAAAACAACAGGATTAATCAAATATAACAGTATCTATATGTGTATGGGTGAATAGGGGAGGCGTGGTAGCAAAATACAATTCGATCAAGGGTTGGTAGACAGAGGTTGAATCCCATTAGGAAGTAATCGAATAGTAAGAGATGGAAAATGTAGGAGTGTAGTCAAGTTCGTTCGGAATAAGTAACAATAACATAATAGACGCATTGTATTCAGTTAATTATTCGGTCTTAAAATGTTGTAAGTCAATAAAAGTAGGCAAGAGAGAGATTGAGTGATATTTAAATTAAGTCTGTGTACCTTGTTATTATTTGCACTCACATAAACATAAATAAATAGCATAACCTTAACAAATAATGATAGTAATAATAAAAAATAATTTAGTATATTATTTTATTGTATTATAACATATTATCTTATATTCTATATGTATTTTTGACAAGAGTGGTATGTTGGATAGGGAGACTTGGAATATCGAAATGACCTAAGGAGGAAGAGGAAAATATGCAGGAATCAAAATTAACTGCGTATGATTTAGGTGGAGATCGGTTCAGGGATCTTTACGTCGAGCCATGGCAGGAGAAAAAGGGTGACCCGTACTTCTTCTGTATTCACAGTTTCCTGGCCTCTTGACCCGCCTAGCGATCGCCTGTCTTTAGGTTGTTTGAGTCAACTATAAATTATACTCCCTTCCCCACCACCCCTCCATTTCACAGTTTTACTTAGTCAATATCTTCTACGTAGAATGCAATTTCATACTTGTCAACCCAGCCTAAATGTTACCCATGTATAAAATATGGTCTTTTACTACACAACAATTTTATCAGCCACCCTATAATTTCTTACGTCTACCACTGTCTTGATTGTCATCAGGAATTAATTCGTATTTTGAAATAAATTCACTGATTTCAAGACAAGAAGTTTTGTATGAAACATTATTAGCAACACTTATCCACTCCCCCCATTTGTCCATTTTCCAGCTCATCAGGTTTATACATTTATAGTTGTATTAATTAGTGGTAACCAAAATATCCAGTTCGGAAGCGATCCAACATCATTTAGATATCAGGGAGAATTGGATAGAAATTGGTCTTCGGTTATTATTAAATACCAAATGTAAGAATTCAAATAAACAACAGTTATAATCAATAATACGGTATCTATATGTGTAGGGTGACCATAGGGGATGGCGTTGGTAGCAAAATACCCAATTAGATCAAAGTGGTTGTAGACAAAGGTTGAATTACCATTTAGAAAGGTAATCGAACTGAGGGAAGAGATTGCAAATGTAGATGTGAGTGATAGTCAGTAGTCGTCGAATAGTAACAATAACCTCTAATAGAAAGCATTGTATTCAGTTATTTATCGGTCTTAAAATGTTGTAAAGTCAATAAAAGTAGGAGAGATTGAGTGATATTCAATCATTCTGTTGTTACCTTGATTATATTTGCCAGAATATAACACTAATAATAGCCAAAAACAGTAACAAATAATTATAAGTACACAATAATAATAATAATAATGATTATTAATTATAATTAAAATATTAGTATTATATTCATATATGTATTTTGAACAAGAGTGGTATTGGGATAGGGTAGATTGAATATAGAAATGCACCTAAAGAGAGGAAGAGAAAATAGCATTAATCAAAGTAAATCGTTCGTAGATTTAGGGGAGGAATCGGTTTCATGGATCTTACGTCGGCCATGGCAGGAGAAGTGGGGAACGTACTTCTTCGTATTCACAGTTAATGGCCTCTTGACCCGCAGTAGCTATAGCTATGTCATTTTAGGGTTTGAGTCTACGCTATTAATTATTATCACCATCCCCACCACCACCTCCCATTTCACAGTGTTACTTAGTCAATATCATTCTACGTAGAATGAATGGCATAACTGGTCACCCACCCTAAAGGTACCCATGTGAAAATTACGGATCTTTTACTACACAACACTTTTATCAGCCACCTAATTTCTCTAGTCTACCAACTGGTCTTGATGTGTCCAATCAGGAATTAATAGTATTTGATATTAAATCTACACCTGATTTCAGAAAATGAATATTTGTATGAATACATTATTTAGCAAACTATCCCACTCCCCCCATCGTGTTCCCCCAATTTTTCCCAGGCTCATCAGGTTATACATTTATAAGTTTAAAATAGTAGTAACCAAAATAATCCAGTTCTGAAGCCGATCTAAAATCATTTAGATATCGGGGATAATTGGATCGAAACTTTTGTCTTACGGTTATTTATTAAATACAAATGTAAGCATTAAAATAAACAAACATTATTATCAAATATCTACAAGTTATCGTATGTGTATTGGGGTGACATAGGGATGGGTGGTAGACAACATACAATTAGATCAAGGTTTGTAGACAAAGTTGAATCCCATTTATGAATGTAATCGAAAAATTAGGTAGAGATTGCAAAAGGGTTAGTTGAGTGATAGTCAAGATTCGTCGAATGTAACAATAACATAATAGAAAGCATTGTAGTTCAGTTAATTTATTCGCGTTCTTAAAAGTTGAAAAGTCAATAAAAGTAGGAGAGGGATGAGTGATATTCATTCATTCTGTGTACCTTGATTAATTGCAATAAGAATAAATAAGAATAGCAATAACATTAACAAAATTATAGTAACAAATAATAATAATAAGAATAGATTATTATTATTCTTATATAAATATCTATGATTATATTCATATAGGTATTTTTGAACAAGAGTGGTATTTGGATAGGGTGACTGAATTATAGAAATGCACAGATAAAGAGAGATAGAGAAATCTGCATAATCAAATTAAATCGTTCGTATGATTTAGGTGGCGATCGGTTTCATGGCTCTTGACGTCGGCCATGGCGGAGAAGTGGTGAACGTACTTCTTCTGTATTCACAGTTCCTGGCCCCTTGACCGCCTAGCTATAGCTATGCATTTTACGGTTGTTTGAGTCTAACCTATACAGATACTACCATCCCCACCACCACCTCCATTTCACAGTTTACTGAGTCAATATCATATACGTAGAATGCAATTTCATACTTGTCAACCCACCCTAAAGGTACCATGTAAAATTATGGCTTTTAATACACAACAATTTTGATCAGCCACCTTAATTCTCTAGTCTACCACGGTCTGGATTTCCAATCAGGAATTAATAGTATTTGATATTAAATCTACACCTGATTTCAGAAAATGAATATTTGTATGAATAAATTAGTTAGCAAAAACTATCCCACTTCCACATCCTGTCAATGTTCCCAGCTCATCAGGTTCTACATTTATAGTTTAAAATTAGTAGTAACCAAAAATCCAGTTCTGAAGGCCGCATCTAACATCATTTAGATATCAGGGATATTGGATAGAATGTTTGTCTTCGGTTATTGTTTAAATACAAACGTAAGCTTCAAATAAAAACATTATTAATCCAAAGATATACAGGCTCTATATGGTATGGGTGACATAGGGGATGGCGTGGTAGCAAAATACAATTAGATCACGTGTTTGTAGACAAAGGTTGAATCCCATTTAGGAATGTTAAGCAATAGGTAAGAGATTGCAAATGTAGGATGATAGTCAAGATTCGTTCGAATAGTAACAATAACAATAATAGAAAGCATTGTATTCAGTTAATGTATTCGGTCTAAAATGTGTAAAGTCATAACAAAGTAGAAAGAGGTTGAGTAATTCAATTCATCGTGACGTGATTATTATTGCCATAATAATAATAATATAACAATCACTAACAATAATATAGTAACAATTAATAATAATAATCATGTTTTCTTTTTTTTATTATTATAAATATTCTTATATTATAGGTATTTGGCAACAAGAGTGGTTAATTGGGATGTATCGGAGATTGATGATAGACATGCACATAAAGAGCGGAAGAGAAATATGCAATATTCAAATAAATAGTCGTAGATTTATGGTGGGAGATCGGTTTTCATGGATCTTACGTCGGCCATGGCAGGAGAAGGAGTTGAAAAAACGTACTAATGAGGTTTCACGGTTTGGCACTCTTGACCCCGCATTGCTATCGCCGATGTCATTTTAGGGTGGAGGTCTAACCTCTAATTAGTACTCACCCTTCCCCACCACCACTCCCATTCCAGTTTTACTAGTCAATATCATGCTACTAGAGAATGCAAATTTCTACTTGTCAACCCACCCTAAAATTTACCCATGTTAAAATTATGGTCTGTTACTCACAACCCTTTTTACAGCTCACCCTAATTTCTCATAGTCTACCACTGTCTGATTTGTCCAAATACGGAATTAATAGATTTGAATTAAATTCACGATTCAAGACAATGAATATGTAGGAATACATTATTCGCAAAACTATCCCACTCCCCCCATCTGTCAATTTTCCAAGCTCATAAGTTATACATTTATGAAGTTTAAAATTATTAGAACCAAATAATCCAGTTCTGAAGCGATAGAAACATCAGGTAGATAGCAGGGCTAATTGGATAGAAATTTTGTCTCCGGTTATTTATTAATACAAATGTAAGCATTCAAAAATACACAACAGATTAATCACAAAAATATATACAGGTATCTATATGGTGGATGGGGGACATAGGGGTGGCGTGGTAGCAAAAATACAATTAGATCAAGTGTTGTAGACAAAGGGTGATCCCCTTAGAAGGTCTCGAATGGTAAGGAGATTGCAAAAGTAGTGAGGTGATAGTCAAGATTCGTCGAATAGTAACAATAACATAATTAGAAGCATTGATCGTTCATTTATTCGGTCCTAAAATGTTGTAAAGTCAATAAAAGTAGGAAGAGATGAGTGAATCATTCATTCTGTGTACCTTTGATTATTATTGAATAATAATAATAATAATAGCAATACTTAACAATAAATGATAGTAAACATAATAATACTAATAATATTATTTTATTATCTATAAATTATTATAATATTATTCATATCTGTATTTTTGAACAAGAGTGGTATTTGGAGAGGGTATTAGACGAATTATAGCAATGACATAAAGAGAGGAAGAGAAATATGCATTAATCACAAATTAAATCGTCGTATGATTAGGGGAGTCGGTTTCATGGATCTTAGCGTCGGCCATGCAGGAGAAGTGGTTGAGCGTAATGCGTCTGTAGTCACAGTTCCCGGCCTCTTGACCCGCATAGCTATGCCCATGTTCATTTTGGTGTGTGAGTAGTAACCTATAATTATTACCACAATTCACCACCACACCTCCATTCACAGTTTTATTTAGCAATATCCATTCTACGTAGAATGCAAGTTCATACTTGTCAACCCACCCAAATGTTACCCATGTAAAATTATGGCTCTTTTACTACACAACAATTTTTATCTAGCCACCAATTTCTCTAGTCTACCCACTGTCTGAGTTTCAATCAGGAATAATCGTATTGAATTAAATTCACTGATGTCATAAGACCAAGGAATATTGGTATGAATACATTATTTTTTTTTAAGCAAACTATCCACTCCCCACATCTGTCCTTGTCCCAGCTCATCAGGTATACAGTATAAGTTTAAAATAGTAGTAACGCAGAAACTATCCAGTTCGAAGCCGATCTAACTATCATTAGCGATCAGGGATAATTTTTTGGATAGAAATTTTGTCTTCGGTTATTTATTAAATACAAATGTAGCATTCAAATAAACAACATATTATCAAATATATAAGGTATCTATATGTGTATGGGTGACATAGGGGATGGCCGTGGTAGCCAAAATACAATTAGATCAAGTGTTTGAGACAAAGGTTGTGATCCAATTTAGAATGTAATCGCATAGGTAGAGATGCAAAATGTAGTGGAGTGATAGTCAAGATTCGTCGAATAGTACAATACAATAATAGAACGATGTATTCAGTTCATTTATTCGGTCTTAAAATGTTGTAAAGTCAATAAAAAGTGGAATGAGATGAGTGAATTCAATTCATTCTGTGTCCCTTGAATTAGGGCAATAATAAAAATACTATAGCAATAACATTAACAATTAATTATAGTAACCATAATAAGTAAGAATAATAATATATGTTAGTTATAAAATATTATTATTATTATAATATATGTATTTTGAACAAGAGTGGTATTTGGATCGTGGTGACTTGAATATAGAATGCACATAAAGAGGAAGGAAGAGAAATATGATTAAATGCACATTAAATCGTCGTATGAGGTTAGGTGGAGATCGGGTTTCATGGATCTTAAGTCGGCCATGGCAGGAGAGAAGTGGTTGAAGTACTTCTTCTGTATCACAGTTCCTGCTTGGACCCGACATAGCAAGCCTATGTCATTTTAGGTTGTTGAGTCTAACCATTACTTATGATGATCACCATTCCCCACCCCCACCTCCCATTTCACAGTTTTACTTGAGTCAATATCATTTCCGTAGAAGCAATTCATACTTGTTCAACCCACCCTAAATTGTTACCCATGTAAAATTATGTCTTTTAATACACAACAATGTATCAGCCACCTAATTCTTAGTCTACCCACTGTCTTGATTTGTCCAATCAGGAATTAATTAGTATTTGAATGAAATTCACTGATTTCAAGACAAGACTATTTGTATGAATACAGTATTTAGCAAACACCCACTTCCCCCCATCTTGTCAATTTTTCCCAGTCATCAGGTGATTAACATTATTAAGTTTAAAATTAGTTAGTAACCCAAATATCAGTTCTGAAGGCCGATCTGAACCATCATTTAGATATCAGGATAATTGGATAGAAATTTTGTCTTCGGTTATTTATTAAATACAAGATGGGAATCAAATAAACAACATTATGAACAAATTATACAGGGAGCTATATGGGTATGGGGACCTATGGGGATGGTGTGCAAAATTACAAGTAGAACAAGTGTTTGTAGACCAAGGTGAATCCCATTAGAATGTATCGACTAGTCGAGATGCAAAAATTTGTTTGGGGTTTTTTTAGGGTGGGAGTGATAGGCGAAGATTCGTCGGAATAGTAACAATAACAATAATAGAAAGCATTGTATTCAGGCATTTATCGGTCTTAAAATGGTGTACAGTCAATACACCCCCAAGTAGGAAGAGATGAGTGATATTCAATTCATCTGTGTGACCTTGTTAGTATGCAATAATAGAAATAATAATAGCATACATTAACAATAATTATAGTAACAATTAATAATAATAATAATTATTATTATTATTATTAACAAGATTATTATTATTATTCATATATGTATTTTGGAACAAGCGTGGATCTTGGATAGGGTCGACTGAATATAGAAATGCACATCAAGAGAGAGGAAATATGCATTAATCAAATGAAAGCGTCGTTGATTTAGGTGGAGAACGGTTCATGGATCTTACGTCGGACATGGAAGCGAAGTGGTTGAACGTACTTCTCTGTTCACAGTTCCTGGCCTCTTGACCGCCATAGCTATCGCCTATTACATTTAGTTGTTTGAGTCAACCTATAGCATTACTCACCATTCCCCACCACCACCTCCCATTTCAACAGTTTTACTTAGGCAATATCATTACGTAGAAGCAATTTCATACATGTCAACCCACCAGAAAGGTAGCCCATTGTAAAATGATGGTCTTTTACACACAACAATTTTTATCAGCCACCCTCTTTCGCTAGTCTACCCACTGTCTTGATTGTCCAATCAGGAATTAATAGTATTGAATTAAATTCATGATTCAAGACAATGAAATTGTATGAATACATTATTTAGCCAAACTATCCCACGCCCCCCAGCTGTCAATTTTCCAGCTCAGCAGGTTAGACCATTCTAAGTTTTAAAATTAGTAGTAACCAAAATTATCCAGTTTGAAGCCGATCTAACATCATTTAGATATCAGGGATAAGGGATAGAATTTTGGTCTTCCAGGA
>JALJAT010000561.1:0-12985 GCA_034768735.1 Schistosoma mekongi | reverse complement strand
CTTGAATTTTGTGAAGAGATAAGACCCCTCTTTTAACCTTTATCGACTCAGGTGCATTATTTCGGTGAATGGAACGCGATATTAAGTGATCTACACTGTACCTATACTTTTTCCATGAATTCACGTCTGCTTGCCTTCCTGCCTGCCTGCCTGCTGCCTGCCTGTCTACTCAGGCAAATATTCAAGCTGAGCATTTTCTAATTAACTGGACTGAATCTTGGAATGTGCTGAATTCACTGACTCCGCGGTAACATACATCTATGCTTCTTCTCATAATGATAGGTTATTATATTATGATATGTATGATACGAATATACCATAATTGTTTGATTCTTTTGTCAAGAATTACACACTAGGATTGATAAAGTGGAAAAAAATTGTAAGAATTAGGGTAATGAGAAAAAAAAAGGAAAGGCCCCCCCTAGATATATTCAGATATGCTTGCCTGTGGTTAATTCCCTTGATTTTCCTTCCTACCTGACTGTTAATCTGTCCTGTTGTGTATTTGCCGTTGTTATTCTATTGGTAATGACGAATGAATATGGTCTGCCCATGAAATAGATTGATGTTTGTAGTAATTGTGTAAGTAGAGAGTGATTTAATTGGAGGCATTGTTATAAGAATCTAGAGTGTAGTATAGTATAATGAGTTTGGTAGGTTACACGGCCCAAATATCCAACTGGCTATAGCCGTGGTGTTTGAACCTGCAATGTGGTGTCATAGTTCAAACAGTGGTAGTAAGCGGGTGCTGACTACCAAAATATATGAGGAGAAGCCTACACAAAATTATGCCATTTCAATCTATCATTTTTCCTTCCATTTTCTACCATATCCAACCCAACTATGACTGTTCCCGGTTCTGCCTGCTTCTCTACTGATTCATTATCTTTCAATCACCACACCACATATTTCATCAACGGTGTTAGTGTACACGGATAACTCATGCATTCACTATTATGTGCACGCCTTAGCCTACAGTATTGTCACACGTTCATATAATAATTAATGCTATGCCTAATCTATTTGCATGTGTGACTGCTGACTGTTTGGTTTATTTGTAGTTGTCATACTCTGAGTACTGGGGATGAGTAGTTCTGAGTGTTTATTGTATAATTTGGCAGTCTACGTTTGCTTAATGATTGGTCGTTTATGAATAACTTTCTAAGAAGTTGTTTTCTATTGGTTGGCACATTGTTGTCTGACCACTATTATGTATTGGCATTTTTCTTCGCTTTTTACACGGGTGCAGATTGTTGTTGTTTGTTGTTGTTGTTGCTTTAATCACGTAGAATTAAAGTGAGTAGTAAATAGAATGTTTTGTTTGTATAACTACATTAGGTATTTATATTCTGTCCTAGATATAGAAATATTCGAAGAGATAAGACATTCGTTTAACTTTATTACTTCAGGTGCATGTATTTCGGTGGAAATGTTAACGCGATATTAAGTGAATTCTACCCTGACTATACGTTGCCAATGATTCACGTCTGCTTGCCTGCCTGCTGCCTGCTGCCTTCCTTTCTACGTCAGGCAAATATTCAAGCTGAGCATAGTTCCTAATTAACTGGACTGAATGCTTGAGGAATGTCCTGAATTCACTGAATATCTCGTAACATGACATCATATGATTCTTCTCATATGATAGTAAGTTTATTGATGATAGGAGTATGATAGGATATAACATAAGAATGTTTGATTCTTTGGAATTACACCTAGGGATTGGATCAGTGTAAGAAATTGTAAGATTAGGGTATGAAAGAGCCTAGATATATTACAGATATGCTTGCCTGTGTTAATTCCTTGATTCTGCCTACCTGAACTGCTTAGCTGTCTGTTTGTATTGTCAGGTGTTTCTATTGGTATTGAACTGAATGGACTAGCTGCTGCCCATGCAATAGATTGTGTTTGTTTTAATGTGTAAATTAGTGATATGTTCCTGGGCAGTGTTATTAGAATAGTAAGTGTATAATAGTATATATGTCATTGTTGGGTAGGTTGAGCAGCGGCCCAAATAGCCAACTCGATAGCCGTGGGGTTTGACCCTAGCAAGTGTGTGTCAGAGGTTCAAATCCGTGGGTAATAGCTTGTGCTGACTACCCCAAAATAGATGAGGGAAGGAACTACACAAAATTATTGCCATTTTATCTCTCATTTGTTCCTTCCATGTCTAACCATATCCACCCACCTAATACGTTCCTGCCTGCTCTTCTACTGATTCATTAATCTTTCCCAGCACCACACCACAATATTTCATCAACGTGTTAGTGTACAACGGATAACTCATCGCATTCACTATTAGTGGTGCACGCCTTAGCCTAAGTATTTCCACACGTCTATATAATTAATGCTATGCTAATCTATTTAGCATGTGGTGACTGCTGTTTGGTTTATTTGGTATTTTCATACTCATGAGTACTGATGATAGTTGGTGTTTATTGTATAATTTGCAGTCTACAGTTGGATTTTGATGGTCAGGTATTGATAGAACTTTCTAGAAGTTGCTTTTCTATTGGTGGCACAGGTTTGTATACCAGCTATTACTGTATTGTGATTTTCGATTTTGTTCATAGGGTGCAGATTGTTGGTGTTGTTGTTGTGTTGCGTACTCACGTAAGAATGTAAGTGACTAGAAATGAATAATTGTGTGTTGTGAAACGTACATAGTATTATATATCTGTACTATATAGAAATATGAAGAGATAAGACAGTTTTTAACTTTATAGACTTCCGGTACATTATTGCGGTGAATCGTAACGAGATATTAAGTGAATTCTACAGAATATACGTTGCCAAGATTCACGTCTGCTTGACCTGCATGCCTGCCTGCCTGCCTGCCTGCTTCTACTCAGGCAAATATTCAAGCTGGCATATTTCTAATTAACTGGACTGAATGCTTGGAATGTGCGATTCACTGAATAATCCGGAACATGACATCATATGACTTCTTCTCATATGATAGGTAAGTTATATTATGTATGGTCGGATAGATAGAAAATAATGTTGGATTCTTGGAAAGTACACACTAGGATTGATAACGTTGGGAAAAAATGTAAGATTAGGGTTTGAGAAAGAAGAGCTATTATATTAGATATGCTTGCCTGGTTAATTCTGAGGTCCTGCCTACATGATGCTGATCTGTCTGTTTGGATTTGTCAGGTTGTTATTCATTGGAATGAACTGATGGAAGACGCGTGCCTGCCCTGAATAGATTGTGTTGTTTAATTGTGTAAATTAGGAAGTGATTTAAGGGAGGCATTGTATTAAGAATAGTAGAGGGTTAGTAGTCGTTAGTAAGTGTGGGTAGGTTGAGCAAGCGGCCAAAAGCCAACTGGCTACGCCGTGGGTGTGAACATGGCAAGTGTGTGTCAAGAGGTTTCAAATCCGTGGGTAGGAAGCGTGGGCTGAGCTACACAAAATAGATGAGGAGAAAAGAACACATAAATTATTGACATTTTCAACTATCATTTTTCCTTCCGTTATACCTATCCAACCCAACTATACTGTTCCCTGCGAGCCTTCTACTGATTCATTAATCTTCAATCACCACACCACATACTTTCTCAAACGGTGTCGTGACAAGGTAACTCATGCAGTCACATAGTGTGCACGCCTTAGCCTAAGATTTCCCAGTCATATAAGAATTAATGTTATGATAATCTATTGCTATGTAGTGAATGATGTTTGGTTATTTGAGTTGTCATTACTCATGAGTAAGGATGATCGTTGCGTGGTCTTGTTAAAATTTGCAGGCGACAGTTGCTTTGATTGGTCAGTTATGTGATAGAACTTTCTAGACGTTGTTTCTATTGGTTGGCACATTGTTTGTCTGACCGCTCTTATGTATGGCAAGTTTTTCGCTTTGGTAACACAGGGTGCAGATGTTGTTGTTGTGTTGTGTTGCTTAATCACGTAGAATGTAAGTGACTAGTACAGCAAATAATGTTTGTGGTAGAACTAATTAGGTATTTACTATCTGTACTAATTATAGAAATATTCCGAAGAGATAGACAGTCTTTTAAATGTATAGACTTTCCGGATGCATTATTTCGGTGAATGTAACGCGCTATTAAAGGGAATTCTCACTGACTAACGTTGCCAATGAATGCACGTCTGCTGCCTGCCTGCCGTTACTCAGGCAAATATTCAAGCGAGCATATTCTAAGTAAACTGGACCGAATGCCTTGGAATTGCTGAATTCACTGAATGAATCTGTAACCCTGACATCATATGACTTCTTCCATATGATAGGTAGTCAATTTGATATGGTATGATATGATATAACATAAGGTTTGAGTCTTTGGGATTAACACTAGGATTGGATAAAGTGGAAAAAATTGTAAGATTAGGGTATGAGAAGAGCCAAGATATATACGATCTGCTGCCTGGTTAAATTCCTTGATTCTGCTACCTGAGGCTATCTGTCTGTTTGTATTGTCAGGTGTTATTCTATTGGTAAATGAACTGAAGGAATATGCGTTGCTGCCCATGAAATCGATGTGTTGTTTAATTGTGTAAATTAGTGATAGTGATTTAATTGGAGGGCATTGTTATTAAGAATAGTAGAGTGTTAGAATAGTAATATGTAAGGTGGGTAGGTTGAGCCGCGGACAAATAGCAAAATGGCTATAGCCGGGGTGGTGAACTGGAAGTGTGTTTCAGCGGTTCAAATCCCGTGGGTGTTAAGCGTGTGCTGAGCTACCCCAAAATAGATGAGGAGAAAGAACTAAAAATATTGCCATTTGCAATCTATCATTTTTCCTTCATGTTCTAACATATCCAACCCAACGTATACTGTTCCCTGCCTGCTCTTCTACGGTTCCTTATCTTTCCAATCACCACACCACAGATTAATCAAACGGTGTTAGTGTACACGGATTAACGCATGATTCACTATTAGTGGGCACGCCTTAGCCTAAGTTTCACACGTTCAATACTAAGAATGCATGCTATCTATTAGCATGTGTTGGAGAATGTTGGGTTTATTGGTTTCAGAATCTGCGTACTGATGAGTGTTGATGTGTTATTGTTAATTGCAGTCTACAGTTGCTTTTGATGGTCAGTTATGATAGAACTTTCTCGAAGGCGTTTCTATTGGTTGGCACAAGTGTTTGTCTGACCAGCTATAGCTGGCATTTTTTCGCTTTTGTACATAGGTGCAGATTGTTGTTGTTGTGTTGTGTGCTTAATCCCGTAGAAATGTAAGTGAATAGGAAATGAATAATGTTTGTGTAGAATACAGTAGGTATTTCTTATCATGGTATATATAGGAAATCTTCCGAAGAGATAAGAAGTCTTTTAACCTTATAGACTTCGGTGCATTATTTCGGGAATGTAACGCGAATTAAGTGAATTACACGACTAGACGTTGCCAATGAATTACGTCTGCTTGCCTGCCTGCTGCATGCTGCCTGCTTGCCTGCATGCCTGCCGTTCTACTAGGCAAATATAAGCTGAGAGCATATTTTAATAACGGATGAATTGCTAGGAATGTGCTGAATTCACTGAATAAATCTCGTACAGGACATCATATGACTATTTATCATATGAATAGGTAAAGGTATATTATGATATGGAGTGAATGATATAACAAATGTTGATTTTTGGGAATACACATAGATGGATAAAGTGGAACAAAATGTAAGATTAGGGTAGAGAAGAGCTAGAATATTACAATATGCTTGCTGTGTTAATTCCTTGATACTGCTACGGACTGCTTATCTGTATGTTTGTATTTGTCAGGTGTTATTCATTGAATGACTGATGGAATATTGCGTGCTGCCCCTGAATAGAGTGTTGTTTTCTTGTGTAAATTAGTGATAGTGATTTAATTGGAGGCATTTGTTATTAAGAATAGTAGGTGTATAATAGTATATTGTAGTGTGAGGTAGGTTGAGCAGCGGCCCAAATAGCCAACTGGCTATCGCCGTGGGTGTTGAAACTGGCAAGTGTCTGTGTCAGGAGGTTCAAATCCCGTGGGTAGTAAGATGCGGTGCTGAGCTACCCAAAAATAGTGAGGAGAAGGAATACACACACAATAACTATTGCCAAATGTTTTCCCAATCTAAATTTTAATTCCAGGGTTCTACCATATCCAACCAACTAACTGTTCCCGGCCTGCTTTCACTGGATTCATTAATTTTCCATCCCCACAACACATATTTCTTCAACGGTGTTCGTTGTACACGGATAAACTCATGCATTCACCTATTAGTGTGGCACGCCTTAGCCGAAGATTTCACACGTCATAGAATAATAATGCTATGCTAATCCATTAGCATGTGTGACGACTGTTGGGTGTATTTGTCGTGTCATACTCAGGTACTGATGAGTAGTTGAGGTTTATTGTATAATTTGCAAGTTCTACGTTTTGCTTTTGATTTGGTTCAGTTATGATAGGAACTTTCTAGAAGTTGTTTTCTAATTGGTGGCTTGTTTTGTCTGACCAGTATTTGTATTGGCATTTTTTGCTTTTGTACACGGTGCAGATTGTTGTTGTTGTTGTTGTGTGCTTAATCACGTAGAATGTAAGTGACTAGTAAATGAATAATTGTTTGTTGTAGAACTACAGTAGGTATTATATATCGGGAAATATAGAAATATTCCGAAGAGATAACGACAGTCTTTAACTTTATAGAGTCAGTGCATTTTCGGTGGAATGTAACTCGATATTAAGTGAAGCTACACTGACCTATACGGTTGCCAAAGGAAATTCAGTCTGCTTGCCTGCCTGCCTGTCTACTTCAGGCACAATATTCAAGCTGAGCTATGTCTAATTAACTGGACTGAATGATTGGAATGTGCTGAATTCACTGAATAATTCGAACAGGGACATCATATGACTTCTTTCTTCATATGATTAGGTAAGTTATATTATGAGATGGTTATGAGATGCTATACATGAAATGTTTGATTCTTTGGAATTACACCTAGGATGATAAAGTGGAAAAAAATTGTAAGATTAGGGGGATGAGAAGAGCCTAGATATAGTACAGATATTGCTTGCCTGTGTTAATTCCTTGATTCATGACTACCGATGTATCGTCTGTTTGTATGTCGGTTGTGATTCTATTGGTTAATGACTGAATGGAAATGCGTGCTTGGCCCATGAAATAGAGTGGTTTGTTAATTGTGTAAATAGTGATAGTGATTAATTGGAGCATTGTTATAAGAATAGTAGAGTGAAATAGTATATATGTAGTGTGGGGAGGTGGAGCAGGGCCAAAAGCCAACGGCTATAGCGTGGGTGGTGAAACCTGGCAAGTGTCGTTGTGTCAGAGGTTCAAATACCGGGGTAGTAAGAGTCGTTGTGCTGAGCACCACAAAATAGAGGGAGAAAGAACTACATAAAATTTTGCCATTTTAAATCTAGCATTTTCTCATGTTATACCATAAATCCACCCAACTATATGGTCCCTGCATGCTTCTACGCGATCAGTTTAATCTTTCAATCACCACACACATATTCACAAACGGTGTTAGTGTACACGGATAACTATGCCTTCACTATTAGTGTGCACGCCTTAGCCTAATGGTATTCACACGTCATATAATAATTACTGCTATGCTACTTATTAGCATGTGTGACTGACTGTGGTAGGTTATTTGTGTTGTCACACTCATGGTACTGAGGTAGTTGAGGGTTTATTGTATAATTTGCAGCTACGTTTGCTTTTGATGGTCAGGTGGATAGAACTTTCTAGAAGTTGTGTTCTATTGGTTGGCACATGTGTGTCTGACCAGCTATGATGTTTGGCATTTTTTCGCTTTTTGTACCTAGGTTCAGATTGTGTTGTTGTGGTGTGTGCTATCACGTAGAATGTAGTGACTAGTAAATGATGACTAATTGTTGGTTGTAGAAATACATTAGGTATTTATAGCTGTTACTAATATAGAAATATTCCGAAGAGAAAGACAGCTTTTAACTTTAATAGATGCAGGGCATTATTTCGGTGGAATGGAAAACGAGATATTAAGTGAATCTACAATGCTATACGTTGCCAATGAAAATGAACGTCTGCTTGCCTGCCTGCCTGCCGCCTGCCTGTCTACTCAGGCAATATTCAAGCTGAGCATATTTATAATTAAACTGGACTGAATTCTTGGAATGGGCTGAATTCACTGAATATGTAACATGACATCATATGACTTATGCTCATATGATAGGTAGTTATAGTATGCTAAGGTTGATATGATTATAACATAATGTTTGATTCCTTTGGAATTTACCCCATAGGATGGATAAGTGGAAAAAAAGTAAGGATAGGGGTGGAGAAGAGCTAGTATATTACGATAGTTGCGTTGTTTAAGTCCTTTGCCTGCTACCGGAATGCTTATCGTCTGTTTGTATTTGTCAGGTGGTTATTCGATTGGTAATGAACTGAATGGAATATGCGTGCTGCCCAGGAATAGATTGTGTTTGTTTAGATTGTGCAAGTAGTGTAGGATTTAATTGGAGGCATGTTATTAAGATAGTAGAGTGTATAATAGTATATATGTAAGTGGTGGGTAGGTGAGCGCGGCCCAAATAGCCAACTGGCTATAGCCGTGGTGGTGAAACCTGGCAAGTGTGATGTCAGAGGTTCAAATCCCGTGGGTTAGGAGGTGTGCGAGATACCCCAAAAATAGGATGAGGAAAGGAACACTACACAAATTATTGCCATTTTCAATCGTAATTTTCCTTCCATGTTCTCCCATAGCCAAAACCAACTATACTGTTCCCTGCCTGCTCTTCTACTGATTAATTAATCTTTCCAATTCACCACACCAATATTTCAATCAACGGTGTTAGTGTACACGGATAACCATGCATAACTAAGCGCACGCCTTAGCTAAGTATTTCACACGTCAGATAATAATTAAGGCATGAATCTAGTAGAATGTGTCTTGTGACTGACTTTTGGGTTTATTTTTAGTTGTCATACTAATGAGTGATGATGAGTAGTTGAGTGTTTATTGTTCTTAATTTGCAGTCTACAGTTTGCTTTGATTGGTCGTTATGATAGAACTTTCTAGAAGTTGTTTTCTATTTGGTTGCACATTGTGTGTCGGACCAGCTATTATGTATTGCATTTTTCGCGTTGTACAAAGGGTGCAGATTGTTGTGTTGTTGTTGTTGTGAGTAATCACGTTTGCATGTAAGTGACTAGTAAATGAATAATGTTTGTTGTTAGAATAACATTAGTATTATATAATTTGTACTAATATAGAAATATTCCGACGAGTAAGACAGTCTTTTACCTTTTTTAGACTTCAGGTGATATTGCGGTGGATATGTAAAGCCCATATAAGTGAAGTCACACGGACTATACGTTGACCACTGAATTCAAGTGGCTGTTGCTGCCACTGCCTGCTGCTGCTGCCTGCCTGCTGCCTGCCTGCCTGTATACTCAGGCAAATATTCAAGCTGAGCAGATTCCTAATAACTGGGAGAATGCTGGAATGTGATGAATTCCTGATAATCTCGTACATGACATCATATGGACTTTTTATATGTAGGTAAGTTATATATGATATGGTATGAATGATATAACATAATGTCTTGATCTTTGGAATTAAACACTAGGATGGATAAAGTGGAAAAAAATTGTAAAGCTTAGGGTATGAGAAGAGCCTAGATATATTACAGATATGCTGTGCCTGTGTTAAGTCCTGATTCCTGCCTCCTGGACTGATATCGTCTGTTTGTCTTTTCATGTTGTTATTCTATGGTATGAAACTGAATGGAATATGCGTGCCTGCCAGGAAATAGATTGTGTTTGTTTAAGGGTGAATGGAGGAGTTGATAGTGAATTTAATTGGAGGCATGTTATAAGAATAGTAGATGGTACATAGTATACTCGTGTAGAGTGTTGGGTAGGTGAGTACAGCGGCCCAAAATAGCAACTGGCTAAGCCAGCTGCGCGGGTTGAACTTGGCAAGGTGTGTCAGAGGTTCAAATCCCGTGGGTTAGTAAGGCGTGTGTGGCTACCCCAAAATAGCTGCGGGAGCAGGAAACTACACAAAATTAGTGCCCTTTTTAAATTCTATATTTTTCCTTCAGGTTCTACTTGCATATCCTATGTTCCAACTATACTGTGTCTGCTGCTCTTCTACTCATAATTAATCTTTCCAATCACCACACCAACATATTTAGCAAACGGGTGTTAGTGTACACGGCTAACTCATGCATTCACTATTAGTGTGCACGCCTTCCTTAGCCTAAGTATTTCCCACGTCATAAATAAGTAATGCTATGCTAATCTATTTAGCATGTGTGATGACCTGTTGGGTTTATTGTAGTGTCATACTCATGAGTATGATGAGTAGTTGAGTGTTTATTGATTAATTTGCGCTACAGTTTGCTTTGATTGGTCAAGTTATGATAGATAAACTTTCCTTAGAAATCAGTTTGCGTTTTCTATGGGTGGCCGCATGGTTTTGTTGACCAGCTATTAGTGTATTGCATTTTTTCGCTCTTTTGGTACAGGGTGAGTTGTGTTGGGGTTGTTGTTGTGCTTAATCACGTAGAATGTAAGTGAATCGTAAATGAATAATTGTTTGTGTTAGAATACAATTAGGTATTTATATATCTGTACGAATATCGAAATATCGAGAGATAAGACAGTGTTTAACTTTATAGACTTCAGGTGCATTATTTCGGTGAATGTAACGCGATATTAACGTGACTTCTACACTGACTATACGTTGCAATGAAGTCCAGTCTGCTTGCTGCATGCCTGTCTAATCAGGAAATTATTCAAGCTGAGGCATATTTTAATTAAATGGAACGGAATGCTTGGAATGTGCTGATCACTGAATAAGCTCGGAACATGACCCATAACTTCTTCTCATATGGTAGGGAAGTTATAGTATGATATGGATGATATGAATATAACTAATGTTTGATTTCTTGGAATTACCACACTAGGATTAGATAAAGTGGAAAAAGTGTCAAGATTAGGGTTTATGAGAAGAGCCTTATAATATTACAGTATGCTGCCTGTGTTAATTCATTGATTCCGCTACTGACTGCTTATCGTCTGTGTGTATTTGGGTCAGGGGTGTCTTCTATTGGTAATGAACTGAATGGAAAGGGTGCTGCCATGAAATAGATTGTGTTTGTTTTTGTGTAAATTAGTGATAGTGAGTAAATTGGCGGCATTGTTAGTAAGAATAGTAGGAGTGATAATAGTATTATGTAATGTGGGTAGGTGAGCAGCGCCCAAAATAGCCAACTGGCGATAGCGTGGGGTGAACTGGCTAAGTGTGTAGGGGTTCAGAGGTTCAAATCCCGTGGGTAGTAAGCGTGTGCTGAGCGACCCAAAATCGATGAGGAAGACGGAACTACAGAAAATATTGCCATTTTCAATCTTACATTTTCGACCTTCATGTTCTACATATCCAAACCCAACTATACTGTTCCCGCCTGATCTTCTATATTCATTAATCTCCCATTCACACACACATATTCATCAACGGTGTTAGTGTACAAGGATACTAATGCATTCACTATTAGTGTGCACGCCTAGCCTAAGTATTGCACACAGTCATTATAATAATTAATGTTATGCTATCTATTTAGCATGTGTGACTGACGTGTTGGGTTTTATTGTAGGTGTCATACTCTGAGGACTGATGAGTAGTTGAGTGTTATGGTATACTTGGCAGTCTACAGTTTGATTTTGCTGGTCAGTATGAGAGAACTTTCTAGAAGTGTTTTCTATGGGTGGACATTGTTTGTCTGACCGCTCTTAGTATTGCATTTTTTTCGCTGTTGTACATAGGGTGCAGATGTGTTGTTGTTGTTGTTGTTGCTTAATTCAGTAGAATGTAAGTGGACTAGTAAAGGAATAATTTTTGTTGAGAACTACATTAGGTATTATATATCTGTACTAATATGAACTATTCCGAAGAGATAAGACAGTATTTTTTTTCAACTTTATAGGCCTTTCAGGGTGCATTATTTCGGTGAATGTGAACGCGATATTAAGGTGAATTCACAGACCTATACTGTGCCAATGAATTCACGTTGCTTGCGTGCTGCCTGTCTACTCAGGCAAATATTCAGATGACATATTTCTAATTAACGGACTGGACATGCTGAATGTGCTGAATCACTGAAGAATCTAGTCAACATGACAATCATATGATTATTTATATGATTAGGTAAGTTAGATGATGCTATGTATGATATGATATAACATAATGTTGATTCTTGGAATTACACAATAGGATTGGATAAGTGGAAAAAATTGTAAGATTAGGGTATTGAGAAAGGCCTAGATATATACAGATATGATTGCCTGTGTTAATTCCTTGATTCCTGCCTACACTGACTGCTATCTGTCTGTTTGTATTTGGTAAGGGGTTATTCTATTGGTACTGAAACTGAAGGGAATATGCGTGATGACATGAAAAAGATTGTGTTGTTTAATTTGTAATTAGTGATAGTGATTTAATGGAGGATTGTTATAAGGAATAGTAGAGTGTTAGAGTTGTATAATAGTATATATGTAAGTGTTGGTAGGTTGGCAGCGCCCAAATAGCCAATTGGCTATAGCAGTGGTGTTGAACATGGCAAGTGTGTGTCCAGAGGTTCAAATCCGGGGGTAGTAAGCGTGTGTGAGCTACACCCAAAATAAGATGAGGAGAAGGAATTACATTAAAAGTATTGCCATTTTCAATCTATCATTTTTATTCCAGGTTTACCATATCCAACCAGACCATACTGTTCCCTGCCGGCTCTTATAACGATTCATTAAATCGTCCAATCACCACACCACATATTTCATTCACAACGGTGGTAGTGTAACGGATAAATATGCATTCACTTATTAGTGTGCACGCCTTAGCAAGGATTTCAAGTCCTATAAAAGTAATGCTATGCTAATTATTTAGAATGTGTGATGACTGTTGGGTTATTGTAGTTGGCATACTCAGGAGTATGATGAGTAGTTGAGTGTTTATTGTATAATTGCAGTATACAGTTTGCTTTGATTGGTCAGTT
>JALJAT010000560.1:0-12985 GCA_034768735.1 Schistosoma mekongi | reverse complement strand
ACGAATGATTCTCTGTGTGGTTGGCGAACTCGCAAACATGTCGACATTCATCGCTAGGGACCTCGCATCAATTCGAATGCAGCAAGAATGGTGAGAATCCGGAGCGGCGTTCACGTGATGTCATGGAATGGCTTTTACAAACCGATCGATGATTCTGTGTGGTTGGCATTCGCCAACATGTCGAATGTCATCGATAGAGACTCGAATCACCAATGGGAGGGATGAATGGTCAAGATGAAGTTAACCAACAAAATGGGAACTAGAAAATTGTACTAGTCGTTGCGGCGAAACAATTAGTTTTAAACCAGAATCTTCTTTCTCTCAGCCTTGTTATTACTCTAATTACAACGTCACATGATTGCAGTGTTTAACGGGCATAGAAACTCCCATGAAAACCCATTAATGATTAAGTATTCCACTTACATATAAAATGCATTCTATTCACCTCGAACGACATATAACAATTTACGTATCATAATTTTTATTCAACTACAATGAATGCATATGGAATTAATATTAACAGGTAAGTCTGGATGAATGTGATTAAGTGGTCTAATACATATAATTAAACTATGTAGTTACAGAGTTATGAATGATGATAGAAAAGACAATTTCGCCAAAAAGATAATTTGGTCCATATTTCGTTCTCGTGCTGCTCTCCACTCTCTACTTTCTGTTTCCAAGGAAACTTCTATTTTCATTTACTTGCATGTACTAGGAGACAATGATGTTAAAGTTTTCTCATTTCACGATCAATACAAATCAGACGAAATGAAAGCGGGACGTATTTGACACGAAAAATTCAACTATGTTGAATAACTGTTCCATCCTACATTTGGAATTCTTGACCGATTGCAATTAAAAACCGTCTGTTATAAGTTTAAATTAAGATTTCTCTAGATTTATAATTTCGTCCTTACGGACATACTTTGACAAATATGGATCTAGAAAACTTATCGCTGAACCGTTTACATTCACAACAAAGTCTGTCGTTGACGACTATATGAATGCATGTACTTATTATTCTGACTAGTATTCCTATTATGGATAAAATGTAAGTCGAAATTTCTTTCGTAGTGTTGTCATATATACTTTATCTTATAAATAATTATACACTTATTTAGTGAAATAAAATCTAGATGATAAATCTTGGAAATTGATCGGTTTTGAATGAGATAGTATTGAAAGTAAATATAGTCCATTCTCGTCTTTGAAGCACTAAAATAATATCTTGATTCATTGGTTTGTAATTGTCACAATACATTGCTTTATGGTTGGTGTGACTACTGGGAAACAAAAGAGATTATATATAGCAGTTTCGTTCACAATCTGGGTCTACTAGTAGTTTCGTGTATACCCTATGTTGCCTTAGACAATTGTGAGTTCAATTTACCGAATCTGCATTGAAAATAATCTTACTTGATACAAAATAAAAAATGTTTTCATACATAATCCGATTAGTCTGCAAAAAAGAATTGATTATGAAAATGACTTTTGGACAGGTGGAATAGTTTACCAGAATCACTTTGAGACATTCAGTATCACTGTTTATACAATAGATAATAATTCCCTGTTTCTTGGTTACACAAAACAAGTACTCTGTTAGTGAAAATTATAAGGGACATTCCGAACCACGGAGTTTCTTCGTTATTTGAGGATGTGTTAGGTGTGCTGTGCTAAGTTCATTGTTTTCATTGTTCTCCTTCCTATTTTGTAGATGATTATTATACATCCAATTACTAAAGATATTTCCACCATCAAACACTACGTTTCTTCAATGTTTAAGTTCCCTATTTTATACGGAATGTCAAGACACATTTAGTGGGTGCGACGGAGGTAAGTTTACTAAGAGTTGCAATGCGCCTTTCAAAGCCTCCCTACAAGTAAGCGTCTACAAACGTCCTGCTCTGAGACGTGTTTCCCCTAATTGTAGAATACGAGGTTATTTATGTATTAGCATTCCTGCCGTATCTAAATAATTACTTATGACTTAGTTGTCTTATTCTTTTCGCCCCCTCTGCAACTAATTTTTTACCCCCCTTGACGGGGGTCGCCCTTAAAAAAAAGGCGTAGGGGGAAAAAAACCGAGGGGGGAATGAAAAATAAAATTCCGAATTGGGAAATAGACCGTCCTCAAACAACTGGAGTGGTTCCAGGGGGGCTAACTGGGAATGGCCTCTTCTAACCTGTACCAAAGGTCTGGTGTCCCAAAGGCTCATCGTTTGAAACTCTTAACCCAAGCGGACGAAAAAGAAAAAGGCTGGGATCTAAGGGAGGGGAACCGGGTAAAATACCAACTTGCAAGGGGATAAATACAGGGGGGGGGCCACTAAAACCTTTTTTTTACATTTCCTTATCACTTGCACAAAAAATGAAGATGGGATGGGGGGAAAACATTTGTTCCTCCTCAACCTATTATTTCCAAAAAAAAAAACAATTAAAGATAAAAAGTGTAATTTTACACATGTATTTTGATCATGTTTCCTGGAAACTTCCATGGCTTACTAGGGGCAAAAATCCTTCGTAATTAATTATGGGAAGATTTGATTAGCGCGGAATTTCTAACGGTTTATTCAAAAAGGGAAAAAACAATTAGTACTAAACCTACAATAAAATATTAATTATTTCCAACTTTCACTATATTTGCAGATACTGTAAGGAGAATTGCCTTTCTCCTGGCACTATTTTATTTAAAACGGGAAACAACTTTTCTAGGGGGGGGGGGGGGGAACCTGTCCAAAAATTAAATTTATTTCGGAGAAATGGACCAAGACCGGACAAAACATTTGCCCCCCCAAGAATTGTTTTACTTTTGGATCAATGGTTCGGTGGCATTCTTAATCAGGCTTACCAATTAAATTGCTATTGGATTTTAGTAATTCAAAATTGTAATTACACATATTTGCATTTTGTGGTTTTATCTGGAGTAACATCGAACTCCTACATTGGCTCTTTTGCCAGGGCACAAAACTTGGAAGATTAACTTACTGATTCCCTTTTTGAACCAAAAAATGGGTCTTCATGAATTGCAAATGGGGCCTCGGTGGCAAAAATATTTTTAATTAGGGGACTCGTTTTTATGTTGGTTTATGGATGATTTTTAAAAAGCCATTTTTTTTTGGGCATCGGACTTCCAGTCCTATGTTCTACCAAAATGGACCGGGAATAAACATTGGAACTCTAAAACACGGTTGTTCTTTTCAAAGCACAGGGCCTTCGAACTATTGCTCAAGTTTAAATCGTACAAATTGGAACACCCGGTCTTCTATTTCCCTTTTCCAATTGTTTACTGCCTTTGCACAAGGTAACATGTGAAAAATGGTAAAACATGGAAGGGGTGAAATGTCAGGGGGGGGGACGGATTATATCAAAATTTTGGTTTGGACCTATTAAAAAAACATCGTGTTTTGTAGGAGGGCGTCAGCAGTTGTTGGTAGGGGCCAAAATGGGGGGAAATGGTGTTGTTTTTATGGTAGTTTCTAAGTGGGTTTGATTTTGGACTTCTTTTTTGTTTGGGGCTACTTTGATCTTCCTTTAAATTACTAGTTAAATAAAATTTTTTAACCCTATTTCTTTTGCGGGGTTTGTAGTATGAATTTTTGTTGATTACATATATTTACTATACCTTTTCAAAATTAAAATGTGTTTTTCAGGGTTACACAATTTTGTTGGAAGGGGACCCATTTCTGTCTATGATGGTAATTTTCAGTCTTCAAGTTTTTACAGCTGTTGGGCACCCAAGTCGTTCAGGCTCTGTAATAGGAGTGAGTTGACCTTAACCACCAGCGGGTTTTAGCTGAATTGGGGGGGGACCAAAAAACTAATGGAAAACGGGAGAAGGGGGGTATTCGTCTCATTTCGTCTATATTCTTTCCGGGAATAATAAACATCTTTTGGCATGTCCAACATCCATTCTTGTTGATAATTTCTTAGAAAGCTAGGAAATTGGGGAAAGATTATTGGGGGGTGGACAATACAGTGTAACAACATTCTAATAAACAATTCTGTTCCATTAATGGAAATTTCCACTTCTGGTTATGTAAACAGTTATGTTTATGTAACATTTTATGTTACACATTTTATTTAAACATCTTTGTGTGGGACCAAAGGGATTCAATCAAGAAGGTTTTATTATTTTTATTGAGTACTCGTACAGAATACATCTTTCACATTGAATAAAGACACTTGTACCAAAAACTACAAAAGAACAATCAGGGACAAAGCTGTTTTGTTTCTTTAGTATGTGGGGACCTTATCCGCCAGAAAATACAAAAACAAAAACTAGGACTTTTTCAAGGTCCCTTTTCATCAAAGCTTAAAACCGTCAATACTTTACTAGGTATTGATTCAGTAAAAACAAAAGTGGACTGATACTTCAACTTCAATTAATTTATGATTGTTATTATTTTATTTCCAAAAAAACTGATGGATCCTCAGGGAATAAGATTACTTTGGTTTTATGGGAATGAAAAGATGGCTATGGAGTTGTTAAATAAACTTGAATACCCATTAACTTAAGGTATTACAAAGGGGGACCAACTCATTGTTAAAAGGTCATTGAATAATTTTTTCCCCACCACTGGGGGCACCCCACGGTTTTTCCCATAACTTAAACCCCCACCTGTTGGCACCAATGAACAGGGGGACATCGATGGGTCCCCACAAAAATGGGTTTCTCATACATTAATTTGCTAACATATGATAGTATTGGTTTAAAATTGGGATTGTAAAAACTGGCAAAGGGCGTAAACTTCCCAGGCTGGGCGCATTTCCGTCCTATTTGGGGTGGGGGGACTCAATCGCAGGATGTACCTTGCATTTTTCTTAATGTTGATTGTTTTACAAATAGAAAATTTCAAAAACCTTCCAGGGTCTGTTGTTATGTTCAAAAACGGCCAAAGCGGTCCACCATAGTCTACTCTTAATTCCAGGGCGGACAGTGTGTACATTTGTGCAAAAAAAGGGTATAAATGTAATTTGGGTTTGAGCTTTCATACTTGTGGGAAAACTTAAACAGTTATATCGGACGGGCTTATTCCGCGGGAAAGATGCCCCAAACATTATGGTTAACAAGAGGTTTCTGACCCCAGTTTTCAATCCGAAAACAGGGGTGGGGGTACTAATCAACGGAGAAGACAACAAAGGCGGTTAATTCCTAACTATTTAGTAAAGGGTATTATTATTATTTATACCCTATAAGGGGGGAGGGGGGAAATTGGTGTTCTATTTTTACTCAAACATTAGCACTTTTTCATTTCTCTTTTGTTTAATTTGGTATTTAAGTTTCACAGTTGAATTTTCTTAAAAATATGTTTTTAAAAATTAACACTGACAAAACAAAAAAAAATTGTATTCCCTTTTAAGTTCTTTAGCTTCAAAAAAAAGGAATAAAATTTTTACTGTTTCATTCCCCTGGGGACTAAGTGATTGTTTGTGTGTATGTTTGTGTGTAGGTTATATTAGTATAGATTTATGCATTAAGTGTATTCTTTTTCCTTTACATCGAAACAAACAAACAAAACAAAGCTTAATTTAAAACTGGATTGTCATTGAATGATCAAAATGTTATTTTAATTGTGTGTATGTTACTTTTTTTCACACCACTATCATAATAAAAAAAGGGAAGAGGAAATAATGAACCAAACAAACAAACCAACAAAAGGGGACAAAAAAAAAACCAACAATTGGTGTTGACCATAAAAAAAACTAAAAACTAAATTCTGGACAAAACAAAAAATTCACCCTTCTTGGTAAAAAATGAAAAAATATATCGGGGGTTTTCAATTGTTACTTCCCTCCATTATTTGGGAATCCTTTATTTTTACCCCACTTGGGAACATAAAATCCCATACAGGGTATATCGGACAGTAAATTCGCTTAGTTAGTTAGTTTGGTTTAGGTTTAGTTAGTTAGTTCCAAATCTGTTGTTACCATTAAAATTTACATGGGATTTACACTGTGAAAAGGAAAAATAAAGAACAACAAAAAAAAAAATTTCCGGGATTATAACAAACTGATCTGTTATCAGCCTTAGGGGGGGAACTATTTTAGGCCATTTTTCAAATAATTTCTTTGGGCCCTATGAAAAAATAATTTAAATAATACATAAAAAAAAAATTAAAAGGGAAGGGGAGGATGGATGGATAGGGAACATAAACCTTTACTATTTTATGGAGAAAGAAAAAAGACAATTTGTTCCCACCAATTCGGCCCGCCCCCGGGGACAGTAATGAGTATTTGAAATATCTTTATTCAGTTACTTTTAAATGCTTCTATGGTGGGTTTACCCACTTGGGCAGGGAGGAAAATTCTTTTCTTTTTTTCACCAATTAATTTCTTCTTCTTCTCCTTTCTTTTTTCTTCATTCCTTTCCTTTTTCCCCTTTTCTTGCGGCCCTTCTCAGGTAAAAACAAACAGTTCATTACACAGCCCACCGTTGGGGGCGCCTTATTGTATGGGTTTCCACCGTTAATAATGAGGAAAGGGAATGAACACAAAAAAAAACAACAAACAAAAAAAAAACTGGAAACCCCGCTTATTTTTCCAAATTTCTTTTTCATTATTTACCGTTTTACTGGTTACATGGATAATTGATGGATGAAAAATATAATGGTAAGAGATGTTCTTACTGTCAGGAATATAAAGGGGGGGGGGAAACGATTTATGGAGGGGAAATTAGTGATAAAAAAATGGTGATGGGTATATGTTGAAAGATGAAAAAAAAAACAATGGATTAATTCATTGGTGGATGTGTGTTAATCTTCCGTTAAGATTTATCCATGTTTTACAAACGGGGGGATTTATTATTAATATATATATGACAACAATGATTTATTGAACATTTTTACATTGGGGATATATTTATTCCGGTGTGTTTGTAAAGACAAAAGGGAATTAGCAAGGGAAATAAAGAAAGTGAATACGGGGAGGAAAAGAGGAAAAAGGTTGAGGGAGAAAAATGGGGGGGGGGGAATCTAATTAAGAGAAGAAATTTCCTGAAGTTGCCTGTTTTCTTTTCTTTTGTTACTTTATTTTTAGTTACCTATTTATAAACCCATATTAATAGATTATATGGTTGGGAACGACAGTTTCAAGGTAAAACAAACAAGACCCAAAACGATTACCAACTTAGTTCAATTCACTAGGATTGATGCCAAAAAGAACGAACGATTCTTTATAAAAAAGAGGGGGAGGACTCAATTCAGTCCGAGAATTTAAACATACACTTATAAAGGTATATATTACTTAAAATCACTCCAAATTGGAAATGAGGAAGGAAATACACTGAAAGGGAAAACAGAAAACTTCACTTTAAGGGGGGGAGGGAAGAAGAGAAAAAGTAGATAGGAAAAAAAATTAAAAAAATCAGGGGAGGAAAGAGAAGGAAAAATTTAAATAAAGAAAAAAAAAATGTTTTGATTGGGGAAGAATTTAAATATTAAACGATGGGGCAAGGCTTTCCAACCATAAGTAAAAACTAAAACATAATAAGTTTTGACTTGAATTCAAGGGGTCCCCAGATTTGATTGGTGGGGGTGAAGGGGTAAACCAAAATTGGATAAGTTAAAGGAGGAGCACCTCGATGGGGTTGATTCTTTTAACTTAGGTATGGGGGGGGGGGGAACCTCCTCAAGGGGCCAGTGGGCTCCGTTCCTGGGATTCCCACAAAACGCAAAGGGCGTTCAAGATTGGAGGACGCCTAAAACGGATTTTGGAACAACTAGGGAACCAAGCCGGGGCCATTTCCCATCGTAGGAATTCCATTCAAAAATTCCATGATTTATAGAATGATGATCATGTCATTTGTAGGGCTTGATTGAACCCACACTCAGGGTTCCTAAACAAAGGAAAATTACCTTGAACTAGGAATTCCAAACAAACGGGCGGTTTTCCTTGGTTAAAATTGGGTGGGGATTTCCATCAAAATAGGGTTTCCGATATATTATTTTTGGTTATTTACTCAGTCAAATAGTGGGATGTTTATATGTGTGGATTCTTGCTACGTTTTTAGTGAGTGGTTTTATGGTTTTTTCTTAAGTTGAAAAATAGTTTGATTGGTTTTACGTTTTCAATGTTGTAATGGATAGTAATTAGACAAAACATTTACCACTACAAAATATTTTTTCCTCACTTTTAATTTCATTACTGTTACGTCAGGATTCTGAAACGGGTTAAATTATTTTATTTGTAATGACAAAACCAATACAAATAAAACTAGCAGGTGAAACTGAATTTACTAAATGAAAATAACACAGTCGTGTATTAGATGAATAAAGTTGAATCAGAACTCTCAAGTTCCGTGGTGGTATCAAGATTCTCTAGAACCCCATTAAAAACTACCATGCCATCGCATGAATCAATCATGTGCCGAAAGCTGTGACTGTGGCCTTATATTCTAGTTATAACCCAAAAGATGAAATATCATTATACGTCAAATGGATAGTGGATACAAGGCATGACACTGAACTTTAAATAAATGTTATGTCATTTCTATTATGTAAAATTTGAACGATCAGAATTCGTATAGCCTGTTATGACGTTGAATGTGACCCCTAAATAGTGCATATTAGAACAAAAATAATTGTTTGATACCTTTGATTATCAATGGTGGTCTAAATTACGACTTACTTCGTAGTGTAAAAGATAAGGTTGATAATCTCAACACTCCTCTATATGTCAATGATACTTGGGTTCAGCATTGTATCATCTCTCTCTCTCTCCTTTATACCCTCATTGAATCTACCAAAAATTAAAGTAGAATAAGATTTACTAATAAAAACAACTAACAATTGTATGATAATGATCTTAATCTCAGTAATCAGTATAGATTTCAGCAATGAACTATGGTGATCAATAGTTGTACACAAGGTTTTTTTCTTCGTGTATTTAGTTCGTTTTCAGATATAATGAAAAATACTTGTATCTTATGAAGGATATATGATTTACAACTTGTAGATAGTTACGTGGAAGATGAATCATACAAGATCAAGAATTTCTTTAATCACTAAAACAATCGACTTAAATTACAATGTTTAGATCATATTCAAATAGACCCAGTAATAAGATATAGATAAGATCTGCCATACTTCCTTTTTAATTCAACGCTTAAACATTCAAAAGTATAAGAGTTTTATATAGGAATAGAGGAGTGTTATGGTTATCACAAGTGTTGTTAGTACCATAGAAGGAATTGGATGTTGATTTTTTTAGGTGAATGTAATTGATATATTATACAAAATAGCACAATCGGTATAGAGATCAGCTGTTATCTGGAGATCAAATGAACATTGATCTTTTAGGTTCACGGCTAGTGTATGTACATTAGCTTTCACTATTTTTAATTGTCATCAATCGTTGAGTATATGCGATTATTACACATTATCATATAGCCCATTCTATAATTATACATCTCATTCACATGACACTAATTTGAACGTTAGCTAGGCTTCAACTTGTCATTGAAAACTGTAAAATTCTCCTGAAAACTAATTACATTGAATTGAACGTTATTATACAAGGCTACATGGCTATGGAATTACTGTTCATTGTATAAAAATGATGAAATCTACGTTAGTCTAATAGGAAGAACCATAGCAACGAACTTATGAAATTATTCCGTTGCGGATCCTCCATCTTTTATCCATTAAACTTGAATTTTCCAGGAAAATTTGAATTGAAAGAATTTGGAAATATTCAAGTTGTTAGATTAGCAAAACGTTCAGTTGTCTATTACCAACTTGGAAATGCGCGGAAAAAAAGAGGTCGTAGACTCGGAATCTAATTGACATATTGGATGGTGCACTTATTGAAATAAGTCCATATACTACGATAAGAAGTACGAATATCGAGTCCTCCCTCTGTTTACAATCTAATTGAGGTCAAGCTATTCATGATATCGAATTCAAAAGTTGTATATGTGTAAGTGTTCCATCATTTCTTGCTGGGTGTATACATTGAGTCTAATCAGTACTGATCGGCCCATAGTGTTAGGTCACAAGATGAAGGATGATGTGCCGCAACACAAAGATAAGACTAGTTCACAATGTCCAGTCTCAACCTAATAAGGAAGTTATATGCAAAATTCCTCGATATATATATATATATATATCTTTTTATGTACAGTTCAACCAGTGGTGGGGGGGGGGGGGAAACCATCGGGAATTATGAGTGATTCCATTGTACTTAATGAAGCACCGAAAAAAAAAAAATAATCTGTCAAAAAAATTGAATTTGTCAACTTTGATTAATTGCAATGAAAAGTGGGGGTAACCACTGAATTACAATTAAAACTTTGATCTACATTCCAAACCAATTCACCAGTGGGATTCTATCAAGTTGGAAACCAGGCAACCACCTTTCAGGGATTTCCGGATTGGTGAATGGTTTCATCTTTTCTATTGGGTAATCTGAAGAAATTTCTTTTTGATGAATTGATGTTTTATTCTGTTTGGGGTCTATTAACAATAAAATCCTGGGAAACCACAGTGAATTAAACACAAACACTAATGGTTTTTTTTCATGCTGGGGGCGTAGAAGTAATAAAAAAAAAACCATTACAACGGACCAAAACAATTTTTATCCTTTAGTTTTCTTATGTTTAATTTGGGGCGTTCCTTCAGGTATTCTTTACTATTGTAAATTTTAGGTATTGGGGAATATATTACTCATTGTTTTTTCACCACTGTTGGAAACACAAATGGAAGAACAGAGGTTGGAGGAGGAGGGGGGAGGGAGGAGGAGGGGGGGGAGGGGAGGAGGGGGAGAAGGGAGGGAGGGAGGGAGGGGAGTAAAAAAACTAAACCTTTAAAACAACAACAAAACAAAACTTTTGTCATTGGAAAAGGGTCGCGTGTTAAGCTCAGAAGTATTTAAATTTACTTTATTTCCATTAATTTATAAAAATGGTTAAACAAAATCTAGTTACATAACTGGGGTAACATTTTCCTCTTTTTCATTATATTGGGAAGTTTGGTCTCTTTAGTATCTGTTCTCACTATATGGTATGGTATGTGTATGTTCGGGGGCAGAACATTATGACGAATGTTGTTACATGTTTCGTAGGATTCTGGTTCACCTTTTCATTAAGTTCGTCAAAGGCCATTTAATGAAACCAAAAATGTTTATTTTATATTATTATATTCTTGGGAATATTGACACTTCGACAATCGTTTCAATTACGTTAAAATGCATTCATTTCATTAAACATGAAACCCAATAGATGAATAGGAATTATATATAACAAAGAGGCCGTCTTATACATTTGACAATAAGTCATTGAAAAGGTTAGTCGGTGTGAATATGTATTTCCATTCCACAAGCATGATTTTTTGTTGATGAAATTTTTCGTTGTAGGGGACTTTTTTATATTTGAAGGAAAAATGAAAAAAATTAACAACCCTATAGTTTAAAAAAACAAAGCTATCAGTAGGCATATTGTATTACTAATGCCTATGAAAATCATTTGAGACAGTAAAAACCTTGTAATGAATACCTAAGAAAAAAAAAAAACCAACTAAAACTGAACACAAATGGAATGAGTTACACATGGAAGGTAAAGTGGATTACAAACTATCATTCTTCTTTTGACACACTAAAATTATACTATAAACATGAAAAATATTTTTTTTGTTTTTTTTTTTTTGTTTTTTTTTTGAGTTTTTTGGGAAGGGGCGAAAAAACCTACATACCAATGAAAAACTGTAAAATCACGCAATTCAAATTATTTGACATGTAATTATAGAGGCCCCAATGATGAATTGTTAGTGAATGTAGAACCATATTATGATGAGAATAATAAAACTGGAATGAGTATCAATTCAGGATATAAGAAAGACATAAAAAAAACCTTTACTAATGGAAAAAAGAAAACCAATTTTTAAAACTGTATTGCGTCTTTTGAGAATTTCTCTTATTCGTATGAAATGAAATGAATTCATATGAAAAGGAGAAAGTTCTATAGCAATTTTCTATGAAAGTGATTGTGGGGGTCGATTTTTCTTTATTATTTGCTTTTGTAAAGTTACGACAATTAATTTCATTGAATATCGTTTGTTAATCAATATGAAAACACGGAATACGTTGTTGCTATGCTTATAAATCTCATTTATAGAATCGAATCTAGATTACAGTTAAAACTAGTTTGGAAAATAAAAAAAAAAAGGCCGATAGCCTTACAGATTATTCGGTCAATATTGATTATTGTTAGCTAAGACAAAGTACTTTGATCATCTTATGAATGTTAATATGAAGAGATCGTTGAATTTGGATTAATCTGAGGTTAGATATTCACTGGAAAACTTAGGATTCCCGGTGACTATGTGGGTTTTTTTTCAGGGAATACTTAAACCTATAGAAATAATAAAACAAGTTATCTACTAAAAACTGGTAAACTAAAACATACCCCTGGAAAATGAAATGTAACTTCTCTAATAATTCTCATTGGAGGGCTTGAAAATTATCTTTGACAAGTTAGTTACTAATGAACAAATCACGAATCAAAACGGTTTAAAAATACAGTTGTCAAAAAAATCTAAAGGTCCATTGACGAGTTTTAGACCATAAAATAAAAACAGTTATTCACAAGCAGTACCGAACTGGTCATTCCATAGTACTTTAAACTACAGTAAATCTGTAATGGAATCCTTATGGTTTTCCATTTCAAACTTCACTTTTAGTTTCTTCTATTTTCAAAAACATGTTTCTCATACTAATGATATTACTGATTTATTTTTCTTTTTTTATCAGTAGTTAGTTTGATACACTGTCATCATTAATCCAACATGTCAAGAATTAACAAATCGAAAGGAATAAAAATAAAAGTTGTTACATAACTAACGCATATACACAACCAGTACAAAGGTATGGTATTACTTGAATTAGTTTATAATTCTTAGTTTGTAATTAAACATTCTATTAGGAATATTATAGTGAAAATGGTCAGAATTCTAATCTACTTTTCTTTCGCGTAAAAGCGTAAATAAAAACT